>JASPKZ010009750.1:0-82500 GCA_030220185.1 Diploptera punctata
CGTGGAACTGGATGTATGTCGTGTCCAGTTGTACCCATTGGGTTTAATTAAAAAAAAAAGTTGCTATGTGTTTGATGAAGAATTAAAACTTTCTGGCAATTCGAATCTTGTAGGGCTATACCTTTCATTCCGGAAACCCGGGTTCGATTCCCTTGGAACTGGGTGTGTGTCGTGTCCAGTTATAGGCCCTACCCATTGGGTTTAATTTTTAAAAAAGTTGCTATGTATTTGATGAAGAGTTAAACAATTTTTTCTGCAGTTGAAATCTTTTTAGGGATTATACCTTCTACTCCCTGCGACCCGGATTCGATTCCCGGCGGTGTGAGGGATTTTTAAAAATATTTACCTTGGAACTGGGTGAGTGTCGTGTCTAGTTGTACCCATTGGGTTTAATTTTTAAAAAAGTTCCTATGTGTTTAATGAAGAGCTCAATATCATCTGGTAGTTCGAATTTTGTAGGGCTGTAGTGCCATGGAACTTATAGGCCTAAATATTCATACAAAGGGAGAGGTCAAACTAATGTAACGTTAGAAAAGAAAAAATGGACAATAATACACACAAATAATACTAATAAAATTCGTATCAAATTCCTCCCAGGTGAATAGTCAAACATAAAAATTAAAATATGTACTTTTGACAGATTAAATGGAGGCCTTTCGGAAGTTAACTTCCACCATCAGCAGGATGAGTATGTACTACTAGGTGTTATTGTTTTACGACGCTGTAGACGTTGATTGTCTTGGAGTGTCGTTAGTAGCAACTGACTTGTTTTAACGATATCATATAATGGGTTGACGATTGGGGTGTGTTCTCATTTAGTAGTAAGGTACTGCTGACTTCTTTTTAAAGTAAATGATGTATTCTAATAAATTTATCTTAGCTGGAATTTTTTCTTTGTGAACTATCGTGAGGGCATTTTCTATTGTGTCCAATCGGTGACCAGCGTTAATGATGAGTTTGGCATAGCTTGATTTTTCACCCGCGTACATAAAATCTTTGAGGTATTCCTCTTATCTTGTATTAAAGTTTCTAGACTTTTTTACAATAAACACTTGAAAAAAAAACACACAAGTGACCACTCATATTTTATAAAAGTCATCATCATCATCCTTCACGGATTAGGTGTTTGCCTGTTCCGATCTCACATCTATTCAGCCCAGCGCTTTCTTGGTCTTCCCACCGATCTTCGTCCTCCAGGATTATACAATAGTGCCATATTTGATATTATATCCTCCGTCATTCTTTACAGATGTTCTATCCAATTGTTCCTGTGTTCTTCTATTTGTTGAAGAAGTGGTTGTACTTTTAGTTCCTCTCTAATATTATCTTTTCAAATATGTTCTTCTCTTGTACAACCTTTTCGCAGCCCATAGGAATCTCATTTCCGCTGCCTGAATTTTACGTTTTTTGTAAATTGAAGGGTTTGGCTGTAAAACATATTAATTGACAAATTCTTGAAAATTGAGTTATAGCATGTAAACTGTGATATGTGACCTTATGAAACATTTTGTGCATGTAGTTTTTACATATATCAATAGGTGGCAGATGGTCAATAAATGGTAAATAAAACTATGTGCACCAAATGCTTCAGAAGGTCACATATCACAGTTTACATGTGTGCCGTGTCTCTGATCTGCTACCTTTTTTGTGCACCGTATCTTTAGAGGATTTAGTCATATATTCCATTACACTCATAGTAGCATCGGGTTCATAGCTATCAGTGCTATTTCTAATCCTTTGCCCGGGCCCATGGAGGCAAAGATTGATTCATCCTTCCCATCTAGATTCATAAACATTAATTAATAATAATTCTTAAAAACACACTGTACCAATTTATGATTCTTAGTTAACCTGAATATACTATTTATAACCATGAAAGCTAGACGGGAAAAAGGAGCGCATATAACTTTGAGGAAGCTTGTATACGGGAATTATGTAGCGTAGCTAACATACAATAATCAGACATCGATATTTACTTAAAATGAGATTTAATGTTTAAATTACACGTCTGAAGTTGAAAAGTGAAATTAAATATAAACATAGCTTGATCATTCAAATATTAAAGAACAAACAATAAGTAATAACATAAATAACATTGTTTACACAATCAACCACTCATACATACTTTTTAGTCCTGCCTAGTGTGCCTTACCCTGGCTTGCCAGACCAAACCCAAAATACGCAGCTCTCCTGGAGCTCGCGTCCTCCAGACAACAGACAAGTGTTCCAACGAAAATCTATGATCGAATGATAGAGTTCACTACGTGTTTGGCCTATTTGAGAGTTCCGAAGTAGAAGGAGAAGGTGCGCACTACAAACAGAGCAAAGGTAGGGGTAGGAAGGAGAATGGGAGTAGATACAAAGATAAAAAGGAAATTGGCATAGTTCACGAATCTCACTGTAGAGGGAGGATAACAGCACAGATGTATCGAACCGAAATAGCACTTTCGGTTCACATGCTCCGACTCAATTTTCAAGAATTTGTCAATTACCACGTTTTACAGCCGAGCCCTTCAATTAATAATATACCATTCGCTGCATAACACTATTCGTTTAAATGTACGCTCGTTTTGTATTACTTCATTTATAGAATAGAATAGAATAGAATAGATTTATTTAGCCTGGTGGAGTTAAGGCCATGTGGCCTTCTCTTCCACTCACCAGAACAAGCATATGTTACATATGAATACAAAACAAATACAATAATAGTCATATAAAACAGGACAAACATATGTTACACATGAATACAAAAAAATTACAATAGTCATATTAAACAGGACAAACATATTACATATGAATACAAAAAAAAGTTACAATAATAGTCATTGAACAATTAATTATCTGTCATATTGAATAATAATGAAATTAATGTCTAATAATAGAATGAAACTAAATACAATTAAAATTAAATTAATGACACAATGAATAAAAAAGGAATAACAGCTCGAATCTAGTATGCATAAAAAGAAGAGAAAAAAATACAAAGAAAGTAATAAACTACAATGAATTAATCTACGTTTTTTATACAAGGCACTAGGTAAATATATTAACAAATCCTAAGTCTATTTTTATTAAATAATGCAAAAACGCATTATTAATTCTTAAAAAGTAGTATTAGTGAGTTGTTTCTGTTAGTGATTTTATTTTCAATTTATTTCTGAAAGATGGTAAAGTTTGGCAGTCTCTGACATAGGGTGGAAGTGAATTCCATGTTCTAGCAAGAGAAACTGTAAAAGATTTCGAATAATAGGTAGTATGATGAGGAGGGATATAAAGGACACTGTGCTCAAGGGATCGGGTATCTAAGTTATGTGTATCAGAGAGTTTAGTGAAGCGGTGTGATAAATAATAAGGTAAAGATGTGTGTAATATGTTATAGAGAAGGCATAGGGAATGGATGGTTCTACGATCTTGAAGACGAAGCCATGACAATTGTTCCAGGGATGGTGTAACGTGATCAAATCTACGTATACCACAAATAAAACGTATGCAAGAATTGTGAACACGTTGAAGTCTTTGGGTAGAACAGTATTTAGGTCAGTAAAAAGAGTATCACAATAATCAAAATGGGGCATTGCAAGTGGTTTTCTACTAGCATTTTTCTTAGAGAAAACGGTAAATAATTTCTTATACGATTTAATGAGTGTATTATTGAGAAGATAGTTTTGCAAATGTTTATTTATTTGTTTATTCCAAATTAAATGTTTATCCATAAACACTCCTAGATTTTTACTGTCTCACTATAAGGGATCTGAACCCCATTAAGTGACACATGTAATACTGCATTTGTGTTAATTGAGGATAATAGTCCTCTGATGGCCCAATAATGATTGCTTGTGTCTTTCTAGGATTTAATTCAAGTCCATATTTCTCTGCCCACGCCGTTAGCGAGTCAAGGTCCTCATTAATTTTGGTTACCGCGTCATTTAAAGAATATTTGTCTGAGTGAAGGTAGATCTGCATGTCGTCCGCAAATAAATGATGTTTGCAATGTTTTAGGGAGTCAGATATGTCGTTTATATAGATTGAAAAAAGCAATGGGCCGAGCACCGAGCCCTGTGGAACTCCAGCTTTACGGTAGGTCCAAGAAGAGCGTAATGTAGAATTTCCTACAACATATTGCTGGCGCTCACGAAGGTAGGAGTTGAACCATTGCGTGACACTGTCAGAAAGTGAGAGGTTTTTTAGTTTAAGCAACAATAAGTCCAAGTCTACCGTGTCAAATGCTTTACTAAAGTCAAGTAGTGTAAGAATAGTAAGTTTTCGATTATCAGATGCTTCGCGTATGTCTTCACATATATTTAGTAGAGCAGTATTTGTATTGTGTCCTGTCCTAAAGCCTGATTGGTATTGATCTAAAAGGTCGTGTTCAGTTAGGTAGTCAGTCAGTTGTTTGTGGACTAATCGTTCCAAAGCTTTTGAAAGGGTAGGTAAAATACTAATGGGTCGAAAATCGTTAGGAGTTAAGGGAGTTTTTATTTTCGGGAGTGGGCGTACAATTGCTTGCTTCCATAATGTGGGATATATAGAGGTTTGTAGTGAGGAGTTGAAAACATAAGTTATGGTAGGTAGTATAACGTCGATTATTTTGTTAAGTAGAGTGATATTTATACGGTCAGTACCTTCTGCTTTTGTTTTTATTCGTTTGAGAGCTTTCTTTATGTCATTTTCTGTAAGATATGAAAATGGAAATGTTCTCTGTCTGGTGGATTTGTCAATAGTAGTTCACTTATTGTATGTGTTTTGTCTTTAGGAGTAAAGAATGTGCTTGTAAAATGGTTATTAAGTGTGTTCAGAGAAACAGGTAGTTTTTCTACCTGTGTGTCTTTCCTTCCTACACCCATTTTATTCAGATTTTTCCAAATATCTGGGTTACTGTTATTAGGTTCAGTAAGGCTGTATAGATGTCTAAGTTTGGCGTTTCTGATAGTTTGTGTAGTCTTGTTACGTAACCGTTTATAGTGATTAAGATTTATATCAGTTTTGTCGACTCTATATTTCCGATATGCTGCGTCTCTTTCAGTCATCAAGTCACGAATATTAGCAGACATCCAGGGAGCAGGGTGTCGTTTCACTAGTTTAGTTTTCAGTGGAGCGTGCCTGTCATATAGTTGTAGATGTGTTTAAGTAAATACCATAGACTAGATGATGAATAGTCACTCAGTTCCATCTACATACACGCGTCGGTCCAGGTGGACTAGTAGTTACTCTGCTCGCCACTGGTTTCCGGGTTCAAATCCAACCGAGTCCCATGGATTTTAAGAGTGAGAAATTCTGATCATGGCTTCCTTCGGAAGGGAAATAAAGCCGTAGGTCCCGTGTCGTAAATTTACGCCACGTGATAAAAATAATCTCAACTCTAAAAAAATATATCTCTGAGCAAACGTTTAGAACTCATTGGTCCGTCGCTGTGGCGTAGTCGGTAGAGTCCCTACCTTCCACTCCGGCGACCCGGGTTCGATTCCCGGCGGGGTAGGTGATTTTTAAATCTCCACCTTGGGTCTGGGTGTGTGTCCTGTCTTGTGTTTGTATGTGTGAATCAGATAAAAAGGTTAACAAAGGTAAAACAAAAAGGAAGAAAGAAAACGAGAAAGGAAGAAATAAAAAAAATCACGCCCAAATTTGAACAGCGACGCTAATTACTTTGACTTAAAAAGCGTAATTAGGGGCCGAATTCACCAACAGAGGTAACTGTATTTTAAATACCTTTTCGGCATTCTTGGCCGTGTCTTGCAGTGTTGTCTTCTCGACGTTTCGTCACCTACTGTGGGTGATATCTTCAGGATATGTTGCTTGTTTAAATTGTCGGAATCATTTTATTTATTAACACTCATGTTTTATTAAAACTATACGTTATTTTACTCGATTAAACCGAGAAGCCATAGCGATATATACACATAAACAAAATAACAGAAAAGAGGAAGGTTTGAGAATCAATAAAACATGGTATCCTGTCCTAGAAAAGTGTCAGATAAAACCTTACGACAAATATAGCAAGTCATGACGTATACCATGACAACAACTAATAAGCGAGGTGCTCTAACACTAACAAAATATAAATGATTTACTCAGATAAATACTTACAGTAAAATCACACAAGTTAAGTTAGTTAGCAGTTTACAATGAGAATTTAAACAAGCAATATCTCCTGAAAATGTCACCCACAATAGGTGACGGAACATCGAGAAGAAAAAAACTGTAAGATACGGCCAAGAATCCCGAAAACGTATTTTAAAATACATAACAATTTATTGGAGGTAACTGTATTTCACCAGTTTAAGCTATGCATTGCACAGAGGGAAACTTATGTAATTAGTTACCTCTGTTGGTGAAAGCGACCCAAAATAAAATTACTAACTGTATAAATTCGCTTTCTGGAAATGCGGGCTATTATGAGTTACAGAGACTCTTGATGTCCCACCTCCTTTCAAAAAACTTTAAACTGAAAATATATAAAACTATTATTCTACCGGTCATGTTATATGGGTGCGAAATATGGACTCTTGCTTTAAGAGAGGAAAGGAGATTACAAGTATTTGAGAATAAATTACTTAGGAAAATTTTTGGACCAAAGAGAGATGAACAGACAGGTGAATGGAGAAGACTGCATAACAATGAGCTACATGGTCTTTATAGGAAGCCAGATATAATAAGAACAGTTAAGTCTCGTAGACTGCGATGGGCAGGACATGTAGCACGTATGGGGAATGAAAGACTTGCATGGAAGCTTTTTGTAGGAAAGCCAGAGGGAAAACGCCCAGTTGGTAGACCAAGAATGAGGTGGGAGAATAACATTAACTATGATTCGAGGGAAGTAGATTATACAGGGAATGATTGGAAAGCATTAGCTCAGGATAGGGGATGTATGGAGAGCTTATGTCCGTGCGGCCATGAACCTACGGGTTCGATAGTGCCAGTGAGTAAGTAAGTAAGTAACTGTATAAATTATCTCCTCTTTAATTTTTCTACAAGTCTACAGTAATACTAGAACCAAATAATCTTTAATGTCTCTTAGGGTCGGTTTCACCAACAGAGGTAAGTGTATTACGCCAGTTTATGCTATACATTATACACGGGGGAAACTGGCGTAATACAGTTACCTCTGTTGGTGAAACCGACCCTTAGTGTACTTGGTAAGGTTGTATTCCTGAAAAAAAAAGTTATAGAAGTGTTCCTTACTCTCGCCTATATATAATCCTCGGGTTTTGTAAATATTCACATTTTTTGTCGAGAAGTAATTTTAAAGAAGTTTCGTACGTTATCGGCATTACATTTTATAGTCATTATTATCTGCTATTCAGCAGGTATTTCGTACTGATTTTGTAGTATCGTAGATTATTCAGAACAACAGAGAGTTTGTTCTAGCAGTTCATGACAAGGAAAAAACACAATGTGAAATGAAAGTAAGTTATTAGACTAGGCCTACATTAGAAAAAGTCTTGTGTAGTTTTAGGAGAATCTGAAGAAAAACTGATCATACATTATTCTATGTTACTTATAAACGAATCAAAGAAACAGGACAATATTGAAGATAATGAAGACTAAGAATTTGTTTATATAGATATTGCTAAAAATGTAGGCACATGATCAGACGTTGTAACCTGTATTCCTATAGACCTTACATACTATATTTATTGACTATTTAACTCATGCCGCAAATGGGAGTCAATAACCAATCACGTTTCAATGAATTTTGTTTTACAACCAATCTCACTCGTCTTTCACCCCGATATTTATCAACTTAAGTTTATCATATTAAAGAAAGTTCTCCCTTTTTAATATTCTGAACAAATCAGGGCATTATTTTGCACTGGCCGATTCTCTAAGAATTCAACGTATGTTTAATAATGCAATTTATATGTCAAGGTGTAAGAATCCTAAAATGCACGTGGCTCTAAGATTGTATATATAGTGCACGAATGTAACCAGATACTGCTTGCGAGATATAATAGAAGAATTGTAGCAATTTATTATACCACAATACAAAGAAACCACTGTTTGCACTTTCTTAAACATATTACTTCCCTGGTATTTACGCTCCAAACAAAATTGACATATTTACATCATAGGACATCACAACTTAATTAATAACCTATAATGTTGGTTATAATATACAGTTTAATGTGTTTCATTTTTTCTCCACTAGGGTGCATTCTTACAATAATGCAATCCTAATTGGCAATAAATAATATGATGTAGTTGCGGTGATGAACAAATCAAACATAACAGACGTTTGTCATTTGTTTTCAAACATCGCATTTTACATTAAATATACACATATTTTAAAATAACATATTTAAATAATGATTTGTGAGAAAACAAGTTAATTTTATTCATTAAATAGTCCTAACAAATAGTCCACTCTTGATTTACAAATTCTCTAGATAAATTGGCATTACTTATGATAAATATATGAAGTTAGGAAATAACACTATGAGATTTATTTTAATTCAATTTGAGATTTTTTGACTCGTTTCACATTCCTTGATATTTATGCAGACCTTGATTTCGTTCACTGACTTTGTGACTTTCTCGATGCAACACAACTGCCGTCTTGCTGTTGTCCCTCCTGAACATTGATTTCCATTTTCTGTGGAGTGATATTTTTGCAATTTAAATTTAAAGTAATATCATCTTATATATAAAAATTAATGTTTGTTTGTTTGTATATGCACGGCCATACCGTTGATCCGATTGTGATGGTTTTTTTTGCAAAATGTTCAGGAGATTCCCGGGATGAACAAAGGCTATAAGAAAGTTGTGATACTCAACTCCTGCACCCTTAAAAATCGCCCTTCGTAGTGGAAAACGTGAAAAAAGTAACACTTTGGACGCTTAAATGGCTTATGCTGCCTAAACCATAAGAAATACACAAAATTAATGCACACAGAATTGAATATCTCAAAAAGCTCTACGTCCCGCGCCGTAGCCGAGCGGTTAAGGTAGGAAGCCTTGGCGGAGAGCTACGGGACTTGCGCTGGTTCGATTCTCCATGGGGGAAGAAATTTTCTCATGGTATTTCGGCCAGTATGGGACCGGTGCCCACCCAGCATCGTGAGGCAATTGGGTAGCTACAATAAGTAGCGGCTCCAGGTTGAGGAACCAGCTATAACGGCTGGGGGACTCGACATGCTAACCACATGTCACCCCTACACTGGCTGTTGATCATCTACCTCTGTGATTGACACATGTGGATGTGAAGGGCCAGCAGCCGGCTGGTAAAAGGGCAACCGCTGAAAAGTGGAAAGACCCTCAATCGGAAAAAGCTCTACAAAAAAGTCCGCGACAGCATATGTTTATCTCTTACGGATGACTCACAATAATCATTTTTGTCTTTTATTGATACCAAGAGTCTCGTGCCGTAGCCGAGTGGTTAAGGCAAGAAGTCCTGGCGCAGGACTACAGGACTTACGCTGGTTCGAGTCTCTACGGGGGAAGAAATTTTTCTCATGGAATTTCGGCCAGTATGGGACCGGTGCACAGTGGGTCAGAAATGAAATCTACTGGGGGGGGGGAGAAACTGTTTTGACTCGCTCTCATCAATTTATCTTTTTTTTTCACTCTAATATAATTGTTATTTGACGGTTCTTAACTTATCTGCAAAGGAGGGTACAATTTAAAAGTGGAGGATTACTTGAAATTCGAAATTAAAACTCCTGTACATCAACTGGACCGATTTGGATGATATTTTTTTCCTGTGTGTTTGAGTGGGTCCCTGGATGGTTTAGATTCACAATTGGACTTGGTAGGTGGCGCGGCGATCGGGATATAGGATTTGTTTATGTCAGATGCGTAGTCATCTGCTTTATCGTTATGTTCCGACATAACTACGTGACGTCATCATTCACACTCCTTGAGCCACAACAGAAGGCTGTAAGAGGTTTTCTTGCGAACTTATTTAATAATATCTAATTATGTCCTAATTGCTGAATTTTATGGTAAAAAAGTAACATATTTTTATCGTCCGCCCATGACATGAGAATTGAACGATCGGGCAGGACAACGTCTACCGGGTACGCTAGTAATTTATAAACTATTACTTTTATAATTTATACTTTACACTATTTTTATAATAAAATGAGAACAAAATATTATTCATAATATCATAAAAGTGTTTCTTTGAATACGTTACTTTGACAAATGAGGACCACGTAAATTACATCTGTAATTTATTTCTCCAAAAAATCCAATAGATCTGTGTTAATGTTAACAATATTGAAGATTGCTAACAGTAATAAATTACATAGTTGAACACTCTCTTTGTAAGGTTTGAAATTAATTAATTTATCCACATCAGCGCATTGTAATGGGATCTCTTTACATTTTACATCAGCGCAGCCGTATGACAACCAAAGAAGACCTATTAGCACAGAGCAATTGATTGTATGATTAAAAATAAAGCAATTATTACATGAAACTCCCAACGATTACAATGGTTTAGGAATTTGTTATATCGATAACATTACAACAAGAATTTAAAAGTGTACGCTATAATTATGTTAAATTCCAAGGAGCAAATCCTCTGTGACGGACTTTAACCCCTCGGTGTTGAGTCCAAAGATGTTGAGGGTCGTAATAGAACGAAGCCTTTGTTGTGACTATAATAATAATAATAATAATAATAATAATAATAATAATAATAATAATAATAATAATAATAATAATAATAATAATATATTTTATTTACATTTATTAGAATAGTCATGTTTGTCTAATGCTGTAATTATATAATATAATTAAAAACATGTTTTATACCTTCCAATGTGGATTTAAGAATGGTTTGTGCAGTATTGATGTAGCTGAGTATTTAACAATTATTATTTCCGGTTTTTATGATAAGTAGAGCACCTGGTCATTTTATATAATCTATAAATAGCGTTTTAATGCGTTAATAATTCACTTATTATTTAGAAATTATATTATTATTGAATCACTGATACTAATTTGTATGTATTCCGTCCTATTTACTTGACCGTTTAAACACTATTTTCATTACGGTGTCAATTCTGATGTATAAAAAACCGTGTGTGGTGATCCCCAAGGATATGTCCTAGGTCTAGATTTGTTTTTAAATATGTTAAATGATTTAACATAGGTAACGAATCCACTTTGTTAGCTGGTGATCTATTATATTACTCTTCTATCAGCGAAATTAAATTAGACTGACTGACTGACTGAATAAGGCGAAGTCTAGTTTCGCCCAGTGAGCTGCGTATGTTAGAACCGACTAGGGCTCTTTGGCAGCTAAGTAGATAGTTATTAATTAAATAAAAATAAAACGTAGTTTTATTTGATTTTCGTATTTATTATATAATTCAGTGACAGCTGTTTCGGTACACTGTACCTTCTTCAGACATGTTAAAAAATTATGAATTGTGTTCCAACTGATCTAAGCAACAATACAACAATATTTATTTAAATTTTTAAATTTAACAAAGGGGATTCATTCAAATCAAGTTGAGAATTTAACAGTTTTTTACTACTTTTAAACTTATTAATTTCTACAGCCTCCAAAAGATCTAACTTCTTACCCTTATCACAAATATGTAAAATTTCAAAATTTGGATCGAAACAATGATTAAATTGGAATAGGTGGTTAGCATAGTTTGAATTTTCTAAATTTCTGTTATATGCTCTCATGTGTTCCTTTATCCGAGATATAAAAGGTCTACCAGTTTGTCCTATATAGACATTGTCACATGTGCCACACTTCAATTTATATACACCTGATAATTTTTCTTTTTTTGTTTTGGTTTTATTGTTTTTTATTATATTTTGTAGAGTTTTATTAGTTTTAAATGCCACATTAATGTTCAACTTTTGAAGTGTTTAGATATTTTATTTGAAAGTGGGCCTATGTATGACATTACGACATATTTCTTATTGTTTTCTTTGGGTACAGGAAAAACTTTGTTAATTGCTTTTTTGTAATTAATATTCTTAATTAAACATTCTATAATTTCAGGGTCGTATCCATTATTAACAGCCAATTGTTTAATGATATTCAATTCATTATTATATTCCAAGGGTGAAAGAGGGATTTTTAAAAGTCTATGAATGTAACTATTAAAGGCTGCCATCTTATGAGTATATGGGTGAAGAGAAGAACTATGGATTGTGGTATCAGTATGAGATGGTTTGTGAAAGATACCAAACTCAAACTTATTATCAATGTGTTTTATTGATAAATCCAAGAAATTTATACTATTATATGTTTCTAATTCCATTGTGAAATTAATACTTCTGTGAATGTTATTAATAAAATTTAAAAAGGAATTCAATTGTCTTTTGGTTCCTGTGAAGCCTGCTATGACATCATCTACATACCGATACCAAAATAGAACATTTCTAGCTAATACATTCTTATGTATGATTTGTTCTAAGTCATCCATAAAAATCTCTGCCAAAAGAGGGCTCAACGGATCACTATGTTTTATTTTTATTTAATTAATAAATATGGATTTTCATCAAGTAAACACCAACTCAATTGATTAAGTAGATAGTGGCTATCGTTACGTGGTTTTAGTTCATTTAATCTGAGCCTACTTGGCGGCGCCAGTATTTGCGTGCCGATGGTGATGAAAATTGGACAGAGATTTGGGATGTGATGACCTGAAGTAGGGCATCAGAATCCACACTGCCTTCAAGCCGAGAGTCGGAAATCCAGCAGTGTGGAATGAGCCACGCCACTCCAGGTGAGAGCACGTCGCCAAATCTCTGGCTGGATTTAATGAGGGTTATATTGGATAAATATGTTTTTTTATGAACAGCACACCGCTGAGGCAAGGTGTCCTATACTGCGTACCATAGCATTTCATGCAAAGATGTAAATGTATACATCTTGCTTACATTTTAGCCATTATCACTGTTACACATATTCACCAATTGCGACAGGAACAACAAGCGCTCCATTGGAGTCTTAAAGCCAGCCAATATAGGCTGGAAGTCTTGGAGTGCCTGTTGTGCCTGTTCGGTCATTAAGGGGTGAAATACAGGCTGCGTCTGTGCTCAAGCAGTGCTACGATCAATGCCTTGTTGAGCTTGATTGCCAGAACTTATGACGTGACTGAAAGATAGTGTGGGATTTACTTTTACAGAAGTAAAAGTACGGGGAGTGTTGACATTATGTGTTGAAGGTTTGGGTTTTATATAAGCTTGCTTAGCTGCCTCATAAGCTGGGCAGTTACGATAGGAGACAGGATGGCCTGTTGCTCCGCAATTTGCGCATTGAAGTTTAGAGGGATCAAGTTGTGCCTCCGCTTTTACGGGGCATTCTTTATGATTATGTGCCTTTGAACATATAACGCATCGTGGCGTCAAGTTGCACCCTGCGAAGGTATGATTAAAGTTCTGGCAGTTAAAACATTGTTTGAGTCCAGAACGCGGCCTGTATGGTTCCACAGCGACAACTGTATACAACAAGCGACTTAGATTGTAAATTTCTCGAGCTGCAGCTGTATTCTCCAGCTCGATGACAAATAAGGGAAGTAGGATGGTGTTTTCTCCGTCCTTTTTTGACATTTTGCTTGATTGTTTTGATAGGATATTCTAGCGCCAGTAGCTCACTATGTATGTCTTCAGTAGGGGTTGAGGATGGTAATCGTTTGAGTACTACTCTCAGTGGAAGATCTTTCTTAAGTTGGTAAGTGTAATATTGTTTGTTTACATTTTTGAAAAATTTCTTTAACTCTTGAAAATCCTCCACTGATGATGCATAGTATCGAAGACCCTCACGGGTGTTTACCACTTTGAGATCACTTTTGATTTGTTTTCTTATTTCTCGATTCATTTTAAAAAGGTCCCCGTGTCCCCATTACAGTAATTGGTGGGGGCCTTTCTAATTTAGGTTGATTTGGATTTGTTTCTTTGGTGTCGTTTACCCATGAGGGTCCCGTAGCTGTTGTTACTGAGTCACGTCCTTTATTCTTATTTGTTAAAGGGTCAGCAAAAGGGCTCTCTGCAGTGGTGTTCATTTTTGACAAAATGTTAAATCTATTTTGAGTTTCCACTGTTGGGATCACAGCTTGTGGTTGGACCTTTTTTCCCTGATGGCTGGACGACTTTATTGTTTTTACTTTATATGTTTTTCTTTTATTTGAATTATTAGGTTCTTCATTTTCTTTATGTTTTGCTTTTTCAGCTACTTTACTTGTTTTTCCTTTTTGTTTTTTTAGGTTTTGGTAGTTCGTTACGCATGTTATCACTGATGAAGCAAGCAGTTTGTACTTCCACTGCAATAGCTTTTACTTCCATGAGTAAGTCATGGTACATTATTGATTGGTCTGGTTCATTATTCATTAAGTCATTCAATCGATTGAGGGAAAACATGGTGAGGTCCCGTGCTGCGTCAGTACGCTCGTACTCTGGGTATGCCTGTAGGTAGTTACACACTATGAAAAGGGTACTTTTAATTTTGTCAGTAATTTCAAAAAAATTGCTACCTTCTTTAAAGTTTTTACTTTTGACATGAGCTTCAAATTTTACTAAGGCAATGTCCCAGAGATTGATCGGCCTGTAGTCCTCCTCCTCGTCCATTTCCATCACAGCGATAGTGTCCTTGGCAGCTGCCATGCTTGGGGATGCCAAGACTTAATTTATGGGCACAAAAAACACTAATCACACACACTAACACAAGCAAATAAAAATTGAACACCAACACTATATAGTTTAGTAGAAGGTGCAGTGTCCACACTCTGATATAGGCCACTATCACGACTGGTATAAAAGAAAAACTGTTGAAGTTTCTTGTCTGTATCTAAAATGATTCGTTGCTAATGATTGTTTACCCTAGCAACAGCCTAATATGGCTACAAGATTAAATTTAAAGCACTAAAATTGTAAATACTAATATCGTCAACAATATTCTTTCTTGAATTATAACTCCTTTATAAGTCAACACTTTTTAAAACATTACAAAACGGAAATTATAACACAGATTATAATAAAACTTGAATTATTTCAGTTAAATAAGGATCTCTCAATAATGCAAATTAATTCTATCACAGCTTACTAGATCCTTCATTAAATCAGTAGTTTAATTAACCCTTAAATTGGCAAAACATTAATTTCTCGTATTAGTTATTTAAATATTGCGGACCGCACTGACAACGAAATCGTGCATAACTGTTATTATTAAGTAACTAAGACTATTAACGTTTGAGAGGAAAATATTTAGAAGAGTGCTAGGTCCAGTAAAGGAAAATGGAAATTGGAGGTTGAGAAGGAATGACGAATTATACCTCAAGAATAATAAAGAAAATATAGTTAGTTTCATCAAATCCAAAAAGATTACAATGGTTTGGACATACACTAAGAATGCCAAAGGGAAGATTGCCGAATGATATTTTGAATTGGACGCCACAAGGAACAAGACCAAGGGGAAGACCCAAGGATCGATGGGAAGATGACGTAATTGAAGATTTGAGAGAAATGGGGATTTTTGATTTGAAATCCACTGCACAAGATAGGAAGAAGTGGCGTAAACTGGTTGAGAAGGCCAAGACATTCCACTGGAAGTCATAAAGCCTGACGAAGAAGAAGAAGAAGAAGAAGAGTGTAATTCTGCACACATTTCAGTAATTTCGTATCGTTATATTTCTTCTGTTTTATTAAAACTATTAGATAAATAAAAACAATTGATATATCCTATAGAACACATTGCGAATTTAAGGGTTAATCATGTCTCAGTCTATTGATTAAATAATTATCTGGTTTCAAGCAAAATAATATTACTCTAATTATAGGAAACTTGTAGTTAGAAAATCAATATAATACTAAGCTGTCGGGAAATGAGAGTCTCAAATATATTTGGTTTTCACCAATTATCTAGCATTATTTACCAATTGTGAAATTTAAAAAAAGTTATCTAAACCGTACTTTCATATAAGTTACTATGATTTTTTCGGTACTATTAAGTACTTGCACATAGGGCTAGTCGATTTTGTACTGTATTCATTGCCGGACATTGGCATCTTTTAAAAGAAATCTAAATTTATATTTGCTCTAACCTCGACTTCACCATTACCTAAGGTACAGATGTTAATTGACGTTCTCGTATAATTTATCATATTTATATTATTATTATTATTATTATTATTATTATTATTATTATTATAAATAGCAAAAGTAATGTTAACAGAAGAACAAAGTGGATTCAGACCAGGGCGTTCATGTATGGATAATATATTTACGATAAAAGAATTTATAAACAAAAGAAGAGAATATATCAAGGAAACACACATAGCTTTTATTGATTTTGTGAAGGCATATGATAAAGTAGACAGAGGAAAACTTTGGACAATTTTAAAAGAAAAAGGAATTCCGAAACACTTAATAGCAGCTATAAAGAGTTTGTACTGGAACACAAATTTTGTTATAAAAACTAGAAATGAAGTAAGTAAAAATAAAATTCATACTAATTAAGGAGTTAAACAAGGATGTAGTATCTCTCCAGTTTTGTTTAACCTATACATCAATGATATAATAAAAAAATGGAACGTAGAAACAAATAAAAGAATCAAATTAGATAAAACACACTACTTGAAAACATTATTATACGCTGATGACCAGGTAATAATAGCAAATATGGAAGACGAACTTCAAAGGAATATTTTTAAACTACATAATATATGTGAACAATATAATCTCAAAATATCCATAGAAAAAACTAAGGTAATGGCATTCCGAGGGAAAAATCAAATCAGATCCAAATTGTAATAGGAAACAAAATCATAGAACAGGTGAACCATCTCAATTATCTAGGATGCGACATTTCATTTAATTATGATAATGATATAACTAATAAAATTGCAAAATTCCAGGGAATATGTGGTACGATGAAACGATCACTAAATAAAAAACAACAAGAGAGACCCAATTGAAATTTTACAAAACATTGGTAGTACCGGTACTGCTCTATGGTTCAGAAGCCTAGATACATAAGAAACAAGATCTAAGTAGGATAACGGCGGCAGAAATGAAATTTCTGAGATCTGTTAAAGGGTGCACTAAGGAAGACAGAATCAAGAACACAGAAATAAGACAGGAACTTGAAATATTTGCAATAACTGATAAAATAGATATATATAGACAAAAATGGAAGGAACACATAGACAGAATGAATGAAGATAGATATCCAAAAGAAATAACAAAATACAAACCTAAAGGCACCCGAGATGTGGGCAGACCTAGAAAGAGATGGGCTGAAGTCGGAACGGGTCTACAGACCTAATCCATAAATGCAGATGATGATGATGATGATTATTATTATTATTATTATCATTATCATCATAAGTATTATTATTGTTATTATTATAAGTAATGCCACGAGTGATTTCCAAATTATTGATAAATTCACGACTCACGAAGTGAGGAGTGATTTTATATAAAGAATTTGGAAATCAAGAGTGGCATTTGTTAGGACTATTTAACGAATAAAATTAAGCTGTTTACTCACAAATCATTGTTTAACTATAGTTATTTTAAAATATTTATATATTTAATATAAACGGCGATGTTTGAAAACAAATCAGAAATGTGAGTTTATGTTCATTCACTGCTGCTTGATCATATTATTTATTGCCAAATAAGATCACAATATTGTAAGAGTGCATCCAAGTGGAGAAATAATGAAACACATCAAACTATATATCATATTCAATATTACGGGTTATTCATTTATTTATTTGTTTAGTAAACAATTCAGTAAAATCAAGGAATCTTTTCATTATTTGCTATTTTCAATGTATTTGTTGGAGAAAAATAATGCTTTGACTGTTCAGAACATTAAAAAGGAGGAGCTTTCTTTATCACAAAAGCAGGAGCTGATAAAGAGAAATCGATAAAGAGCGAGGTGAAACACGACTGTCATTGGTTTGTAAAACAAAATTCATTGAAACGTGATTGGTCATTAACTAGCATTTGTGGCATGAGTTAAATAGTCGTATAAAATGTTGTTTGTTTGTTCATGAAATTTACATTGCAACATTTAATACATTATAAGTCTTTATAATTAGTATAGTGTATATATATATATATATATATATATATATATTTGTCAAATATTTATTTGTATTTGTGCTGGTTGAGTGGAAGAGAAGGCCTTATGGCCCAAACTCTGCCGGAATAAGTGAAACGTTATTATTATACTTACTTACTCACTGGCACTATCGAACCCGTAGGTTCATGGCCGCGCGGACATACGCTCTCCATACATCCCTATCCTGAGCTAATACTTTCCAATCATTCCCTGTATAATCTACTTCCCTCAAATCATAGTTAATGTTATTCTCCCACCTCGTTCTTGGTCTACTAACTGGGCGTTTTCCCTCTGGCTTTCCTACAAGAAGCTTCCATGCAAGTCTTTCATTCCCCATACGTGCAACATGTCCTGCCCATCGCAGTCTACGAGACTTAACTGTTCTTTTTATATCTGGCTTCCTATAAAGACCATGTAGTTCATTGTTATGTAGTATTCTCCATTCACCTGTCTGTTCATCTCTCTTTGGTCCAAAAATTTTCCTAAGTACTTTATTCTCAAATACTTGTAATCTCTTTTCCTCCCTTAAAGTAAGAGTCCATGTTTCTCACCCATATTATATAACTGGTAGAATAATAGTTTTATATATTTTCAGTTTAACGTTTTTTGAAAGGAGTTGGGATATCAAGAGTCTCTGCAATGCATAATAGCACGCATTTCCAGAATTGAGCCTATGTTTAATTTCTTTCTGCATCTCATTCCTATTTGTAATTATTGTTCCCAGGTATTTGAATTCAGCAACTTCCTCAAAATTTCCCTCATTTGTCATTAGCTGTCCATTTCCATTATATAATGAATTCCTACATGTGACCATATATTTAGTTTTATTGATATTTACTTCCAGTCCTAATTTCTTAGTGTTACTCAATAGTGTGTGCGTGTTGTCCTTTAGTATCTCCCCACTATCGGCCAATAATACTACATCATCAGCATAAACTAGCAGCTTATTAATACCATTGAGTTGTAAGCCTTCCTCATTCTCTAAAGATTTAATTGCATGCTCTAGACGTTATTATTATTATTATTATTATTATTATTATTATTGTTATTATTATTATTGTTATCTTATAGAAGAAAGTTGTACGCATGTTAACCGGCTACAAGCTATTGCAATCCTATTTTAATAAATAAAAAAAAGTAACTGCAATGAACGTAACTATTTAAATAAAGTGTCTTATAAAAGTTTTGTTGAATTTGGACATTTATGACAAATCCTCTGTCATACATGGATACAATACAAGGAACAACTACTATTTACTGGAACCTAAGGAGAGATTAATTAAATCCAAATAAATGTTTACTTTACCTCGGTTACTGTTGTAATGTGCAATAAGCTTCTCTGTGAATGTTGGTTCTAGGATTTTCAAAAATAAGGTTAAACAGTGGTTAATTGCATTGCAGCCCAGAACAATGTTGTAGTCCAATTAGTTTAACAAAATTGATTTCAACATGGAAAAGGGACCCATGTACCATTGAACAACCATTTTCCCTTGTAAGATTATTTAAAAAAGAGGGTTACTTCCTTTTCTGGGAGGCTATTCAATTGTTTATAAGAATTTGTTTGAGTCATGTGTTAAAATAGTTTAATTTTTTACAGTTGTTATTTACTCTAGACATAGCCCACAATTTAATTAATTGACGCTTTCCGACTGATGTAAAACGAATGTATAAAATTTGAATAATACGAGACAACATTTAACATAGGAAATTCTCGTATATATATAATTTTTTGTAAAAATAAATCTACAAAGAACATAAAGTCATCAATCTTGTACGTAAACAAAATAATATTAAATATTGAAAAATATCAGAATGGGGAGTAGAATTTTTCTTCGCATTAAACTAAGCCATTCCAGAGAGAAAATCCAATATATTAATGATGAAGTTTTAGCTAAATTAGTTAGTTTCATATGTGTAACGTTATTTAATTGTACTTTAATTGACCATTGTAAAATACACATCCGTGCACATTCACTAGAATGTTTTTTTTTTTTCTCTCCGAGGAAATATTTTGCAAGCACACATAAAATTAAATTATATTTCCGTCAACAGCTGAAATAAAAATCCACTCTCAATATATTTTCAGAATTGAAATTAAAGATGTAATCAAATGCATCATTCCTAAAAAATTTCATTTATTTAATGAATGTCATACCACCTCATGTTACAATAGAAGCTGAGAAAGTTTTGGAACGATGTCAGGTTTTTATACGCGTAGTGTAAATACATTTTTGTTGTTTTATGATGTTTAACACAATTCATATTGATAAAAGCCATCACCCAAAAAAATTATCATAAGTAATGTCACGAGTGATTTCCAAATTATCAATAAATTCACGACTCACGAAGTGAGGAGTGAATTTATGTAGATAATTTGGAAATCAAGAGTGGCATTTGTTAGGACTATTTAACGAATAAAATTAAGCTGTTTACTCACAAAATCATTGTTTAACTATAGTTATTTTAAAATATTTAAGTATTTAATGTAAACGGAGATGTTTGAGAACAAATCAGAAATGTGAGTTTATGTTCATTCACTGCTGCTTGATCATATTATTTATTGCCAAATAAGATCGCAATATTGTAAGAGTGCACCCAAGTGGAGAAATAATGAAACTATATATCATAATCAACATTACGGGTTATTCATTTAGTTTTTAGTAAACAACTCAGTAAAATCAAGGAATCTTTTTATTATTTGCTATATTCAATGTATTTGTTGGAGAAAAATAATGCTTTGACCTGTTCAGAACATTAAAAAGGAGGAGCTTTCTTTATCACAGAAGCAGGAGCTGATAAAGAGAAATCGATAAAGAGCGAGGTGAAACACGACTGTCATTGGTTGTAAAACAACATTCATTGAAACGTGATTGGTCATCGACTAGCATCATTGTGGCATGAGTTAAATAGTCTAAATTATAGCCCTTAAATTGACAAAACAGTAATTTCTGGTATTAGTTATTTAAACGTGGCCGACCGCACTGAAGACGAAACCGTGCATAAACTGTTATTATTCGATATAATATTGTGTAATTCCATACAAATGTATTATCATTAGTTTTCTTCTGTTTTATTAAAACTATTACGTAAATTAAATCAATATCTGTTGTATGCTATAGGATACATTACGAATTTAGCAACATAAACCTTATTATACAATTATCTCTGTAGGGTATAAAGTGATTTATCGATATATGCATTTAGTGTTCGGCCCGAGAGCAGGTCTCTCACTGCAATCATAGAATGTTCATGCTATGTTTTGCAGCTTTACTAGGAAATTATACATGTGGTAACTTCCCGTTGCTTTCCACATCGGTGAATGATGATGATGATGATGATACTGATAAGGATGATAATGATGGCTGGATAATTTTCGGCGACCTAAGCGTCCTGACATTTGTCTTACAGGTGAGGAAAAATCTCACACAAGAGCCTGTCCCGACCGGGAATCGAACCGGGCCCACTGCGTGATAAGGCAGCAATGCTACCTCGAGAACACAGCGGTGGACCTATGTATAGGGTGTTGCAAAAAAACACCGACAACGGAAGTGAGGTAGTATATTGAAATAAGCTGATCATTTTTAAAAGGTACCAATGTCCGGAAACTATGCGTTTTCACACTATGACTAGTTATAATTATGTCTCAAGATCAATGTTAGTTCAAAGAATTTGAAGACTCCTTACCTGACAACACCTCACATGTACGGAACCGGTGATACGTGGCTTCGCAACGGAATGTGGCTGCAACACGACACGGAACTCCAGCTCGCTTCGATGCCAATGTGACGAAATATTTGGATACCAAGTACCCAGGTCGATGAATTGCCAGAGGTGGACCTGTCCCATGACCTACGAGATCACCTAATCTTTACCGTCTCGACTAAATTTTGTGGGGCGACATGAAACAGTCTGTTTATCAGACTCCAATAGAGACACGTATGGATCTTATAGCCCTAATCCACGCTGCTACAAAAATAATTCAAACGAGGCCAGGCGTATTTGAACGCGCGCGCCAGTCATTACACCACCGACGTATGCTCTGCAATGAAATGGGAGGTGGGTATTTAAAAAAAACTTGATGTGACTATGACAGTATTGTCAAGTATTCAGTGTTGAAATCTAACTAACGGAACTCTTGAGAAGTTAGCTACCCATAGTGTGAAAACGCATCATTTCCGGATATTTATACCTTCTTAAAAAGATCAACATATCTCAATATACCACCCTACCACCGTTGTCGGAGCAGAGTGTGTGTATGTTCGATTCTCCTCAGTAATAGACCTGTTTACGTGACTTGTGGTTATATCAGAATGCCGAAACAAAAATTATGCAAAGATGAGTCCATTCCTACACAAAGCGGTCTGTACTAGAAGTCTGTCCCGAGTAGCGCTTTCAGCTGCAGTTTGTAAACAAACGGTTTAAGTACGATGCAGCCTAGCCTATAACAATACTTTTTTTTCAGTCCTAATTATAATTATGATAATAAAAATTGCTATATTAAAATTATATAGCTGTGGTCGAAAAACAGGCCTCAGAAGGTCCTTAAGGTAGGAGGAGGTTAAGATCCCATCTTTCTAGATAACCAGTTGTCAGACCTGCATGACGGTCGCCTTTACCCCCAGAACATGCTGTGGTACTCACTTCCTCCAGAGGGTAAATCGACCTCAGGCCACGATCGCTTAACTTTGTTGTTATATATTTTGCACAATTTTATACATCTCTTGGCATGGTAATATTTTGTTAACATTTATGAACAGTAGATGAATGTGGTTTGGCCTTCACCCTTATTTTGATCTCAATTACCGTTATATTTTGTTAATTTTGAATGTCTCAAAACAGACATATTATTTACGGTAACTGGGGAAACGCATTGAGCATTTAAACCTGAAGTGGATGGGTTAAGGAAGTTTAAAAATACTGATTACGCAACTAACTCACTGGCTCTATCGAACACGTAGGTTCATGGCCGCACGGACATAAGCTCTTCATACATCTCTATCCTGAGCTAACGTTTTCCAATTATCCTCCGTATAATCTACTTCCGTCCGGCGGCTCCGTGGTGCTAGGGTCCTGAGATCGAGACTAGGTCACTCCATGAGGACGAAACGGAGCTTGGCAGGTTTTTTCGGGGGTTTCTCCCGTTTTCCACTGCCACAATGCCATTCCACCATTTCTCCACACTCACTTAATCCATTTACGTTTCATTTCGTTCATCAGCCCCGTGATGGTGCGTCAGGTGTGGTCGGCACCCTTGTCATTCACAGGCTCTATATAGGGGACTTCATCTCATCTCAACCCTCGATCCGGCCCTGAGTTGTACACTAGTTGAGGATATTTATTTATTAATAACCTACATCCCTTAAATTGGTTTAATATTATTTTCTCAACTCATTATTGGTCTAACAACTCGTTTCCCTCTGGTTTTCCTACTAGAAGCTTCCATGCTCCTCTTCCATTCCCCATGTCCTGCCCATCGCAATCTAAGAGAGTTAACTGTTATTATTGGATATTATTTCCTATAAAGATCATGTAGTTCACTGTTACGTAACATTGAGCAACAAAAAATAACTTTTTTTTTGTCTCACAAAGAAAATATGTGATTCTGATAGTATGTTTGCTCCTGAATTCAAATATAATATCGGTTTTTCTCCATCACGCAAGGTTTGAAGAAGATTCCATCCTTTTAGCCGGGAACCAAGCATTTCAGACTGGTTTTTGGATTACTTTAAATCTCGTATGAGATCGTTAAGATCTTCTTGAGTCAATAAATGAGGCTCAGATGAATAGCTTTGTTTAAAAGTTGTATCACCAAAAATCTGTTTCTTCTTCTTCTTCCTTCTTCCATCAGAATCTGAGCTATCTTCATCTAACGTCCCATGTTCTGGAGGCTTTGGTATGGGCAATTCTTCGCAGTTTGGAACTGGTCTCACTGCAGATTGCAAGTCAGTGTACACCACTGTATGTTTTGATTTTGACGTAATCCCTTTAAAATAATTATTTAAATCCATTAAATGAAATTAAAATTTAAAACGAACTGTGGGTGATGGAGAAATTCCAAATACAATATTTGAAAACACGATAAAAACTGCATTAAGTACAACTATTGGTACTCATGAGACAAAAATCATGTTGACCTGTATAATCTTCACCATTCTTCTGTTTGTTCAACTCTCTTTGGCCCTAACTTCACAGGGACTCGAACCCGCAATCATCGTGATTGTAGCTGCAGACCTTGTTACAATATGTTACCATGTTCAAAAAGACCAAAGCTAAACTGAGACGACTATACAATCTTTGCAAAGATATTTTGGAGTGCTATTAGTTGGACAAGACGATTTATGTTATTGTGAGAGTGAACTAAAGTTGCGTGGGAATTGCTTTGCTATAAACATTAAGTCTATTCTGGAATGACGTTCTCTGAACAAAATTGATCTCATAAGAGCAGTTGAGAGTTAATACAAGTTCCATTTAATCCTGAAAATACCAAAGAAGGTTTTGTTCGTTGCTCTTTAACCTTAAAACTTACAGATCAAAGGAAATGATTAATTCCACAGACCTTTTAAAGTACAGCCATTTATCACGTTTGGAATATTTTTAATGGAATCCTTTTTTACGATAAAATATACAGTCAAACACAATCATTTGTTTAATAGAACACAAAATGTTTATAAAATAGTACTATCATAAAGAGCTTTAAGAGTAACTTTAATATTGAAGTAACATTTTACAATTAAGCACATTTCACTTTCATTTCAGTGCTTAAAATGTTCATAATTTATGTTATAAACTTTTTTGAGGTTTACGGCTTTGTACTCTGCAAGCTTCTAATGATCCTTTTATGTAATCCTAGTAGAGCGACTTTTTTCTATATTGTAAATTAATCGTAGAGGTAGATTATCTGAACGTTCATGTAACGAGGTTTTTAATAAATAACGAAACGTGAATCTGTTAATGAACTTCAGAATTATCTGCATTGAAATCAGGGCATTTTATACAAGGGTGAACAAAAACCTGCAAACTAGCAGAATGCAAAGAGTTCCCTGTAAAAATATACGAAATATTCCTAGCATAAATTAGGTGTAATCAGACATAATACACGGTGTCCCCAGAAACATTCCGTGGTTACAGTCGCAGTCAGTTGATGGATTTATACAAAATAGGTGTCATTAGAAAGATAAATGAATATAATTTAAAATTGATAAAATGACTGAAACAACACATTACGTAATTTTGTTTATTGTAATTTAGATATTCGTACCTGCAAAATTTGGATATGGAGATGAAATAAGGAAATTTCAACAGATATGTGATTCGGTTAGTTTATGCTGATGATGTAGTAATATAGGGCGATAGCGAAGAGATACGAAAGGCCAACGCTAGGTATTGAGTAACGCTAAGAAATTGGAACTGGAAGTAAATATCAATAACACTAAATATATGACCACACATAGAAATACATTATATAATGAAAATGGACAGCTAATGACAAATGAGGAAAATTTTGAGGAAGTGGCTGAATTCAAATACCAAGGAACAATAATCAAACAGGAATGAGATGCACAAAGAAATTAAACATAGGCTCAATTCAGGAAATGTGTGCTATTATGCATTACAGAGACACTTGACGTCCCAACTCCTTTTCAAAAAACTTTAAACTGAAAATATATAAAAGTATTATTCTACCAGTTACATTATATGGATGCAAAACATGAACACTTACTTTAAGGGAGGAAAGGAGATTAGAAGTATTTGAGAATAAAGTTCTTAGTAATATTTTTGGACCAATGAGAGATGAACAGGCAGGTGAATGGAGAAGACTACTAACAATGTACTACATGGTCTTCATAGTAAGTCAGATATAAGAAGAACAGTTAAGTCCTGTAGATTGCTATAGGCAGGACGGGTACAAATGGGGAATGAAAGACTTGCATGGAAGCTTCTTATAGGAAAAGCAGAGGGAAAACGCCCAGTTGGCAGACAAATAATGGGGTGGGAGAATAACATTAATTATGATTTGAGGGAAGTAGATTATACAGGGAATGACTGGAAAACATTGGCTCAGGATATGGATGTATGGAGAGCTTATGTCCTCGCGGCCATGAACCTACGGGTTCGATAGTACCAGTAAGTTGGTTAGTTAGATATGTGATTCAATAAGAAGATGTTTGAGAAATAAGACCTAAAGGAAAACTCAATTGAAATTTTACAAAACTGTAGAAGTTCCATCGTTAACAAACGGGTCTGAGACATGGCCTTTAACGATCTCTGATAAACATAAAATTGAGACAATAGAAATTATATTTCTGAGATACGTTGCAGGTGTATATTTAAGAGATCAAAAAAGATGTCAAGATATCGGAGATGAATTACCAATACATAATATAGGCCTAAACGAGAAAATATACAGAAATAAATGTAAATGGTTTAAACATATAGGTCTACAAAGAATGCCAAATAATTGTTTATTAAAACAGATACTTTCTTATTGACCTGAAGGCCGAAGATATGTAGGAAGACCGAAACAACGTTGGAAGGACGACCTGTATCATATTGTGCAGCAGGGAGCGGAACGGGTCATTAGGCCCATACCATTGTAATTTAGATGTCACAATAATTTTTTGTATATTTTTAACCTGGTTGAGTGGTCGACAAGGCCTTAAATCTGCCAGATAAAATGAAGCTATTATATTATATTATTATTATTATCATTATCATTATTATTATCATTATCATTATTATTATTATTAGGCCTATTATCATTATTATCATTATAATTATTATTATCATTATTATTATGTATTATTATTATTATGTATTATTATTATTATTAGGTATTATTATTATTATTATTATTATTATTATTATTATTATTATTATTATTATTATTATTATTATTATTATTATTATTATTAGGTGTCTCTTGGAGGGGCTGACCTAACAACTTGTCACTAGCTAACATTTAGGGGGAAATAAGCAAAAATAAATTTTCTCTATTAAATAACTGCCGCAAAGAAACATCCTTGTCCCACGTGGGAATTTAAATATAGAGAAAATATTCTTGATCATTACAGATTATTAGGTTGCAATTTAAACGTGAGCGTGAAAGGGCCGACAAATTTAGCTTTGAGCTATCTTATTTCGGAATTGGTCTTTTTGCGTGTCATAAGATTAGGACACGGGAACCGCTGCTTTACTTCCGTTCCGAATGGAAATTAAGATTTTTAAGCCAAGAAAAATTAGGTTTAAATCTACGAATCTCAGAAGCATAAACTGTTAAGAAATGGGTCTTGGGAAAGAACTTTTAGTCCAGCCTTGACAATTCAAGAAAATAAGAAAACCCCTCTCTCCTATTAGATTGGTAGGCCCTGGGACATTCTAACATTTAAATGTTATCGTCTTAGCTAATTTGCTCGGTTAATGGAATTACTGGTGTAATTATTCGTTACTTTTGTACAGTTTTTTCACTGTTTTTAATTTCTTGTACACTAAAGCTCTTACCTCTAACTCCAACTCACTGGCACTATCGAATCCGTAGGTTCATGCCCGTATAGACAACACCAAAGCTCTTATGTTATATGACATTAAACTATGTTAATTTGTACTATTTTAAATGATTTTACACCATAGAGGGTAGACTATTATATATTTTTCGTGATTTATATGTACACTATTCCTTTTGGAAAATCCTGATCCATGTCAATTCGCTACTTAAGATACGTAGAACTATCATATTGTAAACGTTAACTTTATTATACTAGCGTACCCGGCAGACGTTGTCCTGCCCGAACGTTCATTTCTTATGTCATGGGCGGACGATAGAAATATGTTACTGTTTTTTACCATAAAATCCAGCAATTAGGACATAATTAGATATTATTAAATAAGTTCCCAGAAAAACCTCTACAGCCTTCTGTAGTGGCTCAAGAAGTGCAAATGATGACGTCACATAGTCATGAATATTAGAATTGTACCCTCCTTTGCAGATAAGTTAAGAACCGTCATATAACAATTATATTAGAGTGAAAAAAAGATAAATTGATGAGAGTGAGCCAAAACATTTTTTTAGCTAGATTTCATTCCTGACCCACTGTGCACCGGTCCCATACTGGCATGACAAAAATGTCTTCCCCCGTAGAGACTCGAACCAGCGTAAGTCCCATAGTTCTGCGGCAAGACTTTCTTGCGTTAACCACTCGTCTATGGCGCTAGACTCTTGGTATCAATGAAAGACAAAAATGGTTTTTGTGAGTTATCCGTAAGAGATAAACATATGCTGTCGCGGACTTTTAGCCTATGTAGAGCTTTTTGTGTATTTCTTATGGTTTAGGCAGCGTAAGCCATTTAAGCATCCAAAGAGCTACTTTTTTTCACGTTTTCCACTAAAAAGGGCGATTTTTTAAGGGTGTAGGAGTTGAGTATCATAACTCTCTTATAGCCTATGTTCATCCCGGGAATCTCCTGAACATTTTTCAAAAAAACCCATCACAATCGGATCAACGGTATGGCCGCGCATAAAGTACGAACGAACAAACATACAAACAAACAAACATTAATTTTTATATATAAGATTACACAAGTCTACATTTTAAAAAAAATTCTCAGATGATTTATTTAAAATAGGTGTTTTAAAATCAAATATTTATACTGATACCAGAAATGGTTTCCATTTTTGTCTATCACGTCAGGTTTGTGCACAAAATAAGAATTTATATCTTCACGTTTTAGCTACTACAAGTGCAAATATATTCAAACTTCATTTCACACAAGATATTTTTTTTGTTAAAGATACTATAAAGAACTGCCCTAATAATTTATTTACTACCATGTAACACAAAACAGAAAGTAATGGTGTTCCATTAATTTTGAAACCTTCTCTTCTTTGACTTCCTTGAAGTTCCTCCATTTTTAGTCTCCCTCATCAACATCCAACAGTAGTTTCATTCCATGTCCCCCTGGTACTTCCTCTCCATCTTTTAATATCCTGGTGAAAATTTTCATCTTGTTCTTCACTATAATATCCCAGATTTTCGGGGAGGTAGTCAATATGGGAATATAGAAAGTGAACATTCACACTGATGTTACAATTCAACTTTTTGAAAGCAAATTCAATATGTTTCCACAATTGCCTTGTAATTAAGATCTTTGTTATTGCCTAGAATGTTTTCAGTAACTGATCAGAAAGCGGTCCAGGCTTCTTTTCAACTCTCATTCATTTTTTATTCAAAATATTCATCCTTCATCAGTTTATTTATTTGGGGACCAACAAAAATTCCAGCTTTCAATTTTTCTTCTGTGATGGCCGGAAATGTCTTACAAAAGTACTTGCAGTAAGACCCATCCTTTGGTAGAGCCCTTCAAACACTGCTTCATCAAGCCCAATTTGATGTGTAGTGGTGTAAGCAGGATTTTTGAGGGTCTACAAGTGGTTCATGTAGGATGTTTTTAGTTCCAGGCACAACATTTCTCCGCTCTGGCCAAACTTTCACACCCCAATGTTTTTGTAATGCCCGACAATCCCATTCACTTAGATAGCATGACATTTTTATGAAACCACATTGTTGCCCTAATAGCATTCCTACAACTTTAAAGTCACCGCAGATTAGCCACCTGTATTCCTCATACTGGATAATTGCTAATAGCAACTTCATGTTCTCGAATATCACCTTCATCTGAACTGAATGGGCAATAGGAATGGACCCATATACATTCACATTATGCAATAACACACCTTTGAGACTCCCCTTTGATGAGTCTATAAAAAGTGTCCACTGAAGTAGAATCATGCTCAATGTCATAGAAGTGCATTAACTCGTTTATATTATTGCAGTAAACCAAGCAATAATTCTGTGAGAATAAAGGAAGAAGTTATTTTTCCCTGTGTCTGTACCATGAGTAATGTGTTCCTGGTTCCAGAAGATTCTTACTTTTAAGCCGTCAGCCAAGTAGTTCTGCAGATCCTTTGGCAAATTCAGATCACGAACTAGATCATTAAGGTCACTTTGACAGAACCGTTGTGGAGTAAAGCCGTCGTTAGGCTGATGTATATCATCAGTATCATCGTCATTGATTGCATTAAGTTCAGTTTCACCATTATATTCTGTCAGGTTCTCTAACAAACACAACGGATGCAGAGGAACGGTCAGCTCTTCTCCTGGTGGACCTTGCCTAATGGCTGAAGAGATGATTGGAACAGACAATTTGATTCTATTTTTTTTAATTACACCTCTAAAACATTTAAGCAAACAGGAGTAACAGTTATTCAGGCGGTCTTTAGGCATGCACGTTTTATTCCCTTTTATCCACAAGCTTAAGCTCTCAACGCAATAGCGGCAAACTTTCTTTGGCCCCCACGCCTTATCCCAGTCACCAAATTTTATTTTAAAATAAGCAGAGTAAGCTTTTTTCTCAAAGCCTGTAATATCCGTTATTTGCTTAAGCATTGTATAATTTCCACAAATATAGCAGAAAACGTATAACTGTAGGCTTTCACGGCCGGCGTCTTGATCCCTATTAGGTTCGTCTTCCGGGCATATAGGCCGTGGTCCAGTCGTTCTTCTACTCGACGTTTCATCTACTGCTGCGGTAGACATCTTCAGGAGATACTGCGTGCTCTCTGTGAACTCCTCAACAGTCGGCTGCAGACTGGCTGGTCGTTGGAAACTCCCTCCCTATTTATAGGCACGCCCCTGGTGGAGAGGCGGTTTTCTGCGCGGTCCGTGTTGCGTGCTGTTTTGTCCAGGCTGTCGCTAGCAGAAGTCATAGGCTTCGTTGTCGTATTGTGCAGTGCCGGGATCCAGATTTTGTTTATCTTCATGGTTTCTCCTTTGTTAAAGGAATTTTTGTGTTTATATATTTCAATGGCTCCTCTGTACAGTCTGGTGTAATAATGTGATGTTTGGGACAATACCTGTGTTTCTTCGAATCTTATTATATGTTCTTGGTTGTTCATCCAGTTTTCCGCTACGGCTGATTTTTCCTTTTGTTTTTAGTCTGCAATGCCTCTTGTGTTCTTGCAATCTTGTGGTAACCATTCTTTTTGTTGTGCCGATATAAACCTGTCCACTGCGCCCAGCCAAAGATACAAGAGATCCGTTAAGTACTGCCGGTATATATCGCATCCCTTGCAGTTGTGGACAGGTTTATATCGGCACAACAAAAAGAATGGTTACCACAAGATTGCAAGAACACAAGAGGCATTGCAGACTAAAACAAAAGGAAAAATCAGCCGTAAGCGGAACACTGGATGAACAACCAAGAACATATAATAAGATTCGAAGAAACACAGGTATTGTCCCAAACACCACATTATTACACCAGACTGTACAGAGGAGCCATTGAAATATATAAACACAAAAATTCCTTTAACAAAAAAAGAAGAAACCATGAAGATAAACAAAATCTGGATCCCGGCACTGCACAATACGACAACGAAGCCTATGACTTCTGCTAGCGACAGCCTGGACAAAACAGCACGCAACACGGACCGCGCAGAAAACCGCCTCTCCACCAGGGGCGTGCCTATAAATAGGGAGGGAGTTTCCAACGACCAGCCAGTCTGCAGCCGACTGTTGAGGAGTTCACAGAGAGCACGCAGTATCTCCTGAAGATGTCTACCGCAGCAGTAGACGAAACGTCGAGTAGAAGAACGACTGGACCACGGCCTATATGCCCGGAAGACGAACCTAATAGGAATCATAGCAGAAAACGTTAGTATTGTTCACACACTTGCCTGTAGACATTGCCATACTTGCAGTCAAGCTAAAGAGAAGATAAAATGAGAACAGAATTCATGATGCAAGTTTCTGATATGAACAACACTTCAAAGATTACCCAATAACAACCTCAGCAGCAGTTGAATTGACAAATTTCCCTCCAACAATACACATTACCGTCTGGCACATATTATGCTCTCACCAATAAATATATGAAAACTGATTAGGTCCATTGTGAAAAAACTGTATGTGATAGAAGAAAACTAAGAACGGTTCTGGAATCAGCATAAAAAAAGTGAACTAATACAACGTATTAGTTTCCAGTCATCTTATATCATGCAAACTATTATTATTATTATTATTATTATTATTATTATTATTATTATTATTATTATTATTATCATTATTATTACTATTATTATATGAAAACAAAAGTGTTTGATACTACAGAGGATTTATATCACCGTATTAGTTGTTTAATTCCTTATTCAAAGTGGGAGGGCAGGCTGACCTGAGCACTGTGACGTAAATTATCTATTGCACTGTCCCATTGTTACGGAGATGAATGGAATGAAAGTCTACTCTACGGCGTTACGTAAGTTGTAAGTCGTCTTCGAGGTTGACACACATACCGCCATTTTTACGGTTGGGCCCGTGGGCAAAATGAGACTACAATTTTCCCTTCTGCCCTTTTTATATTGCTCAGACTCGAAGTAAGAAGGAGCATCCTGAGTGCCTCCCACTAAGATTCCTGCAACCACACATCTTTAACACTTATGGGTTGTCATCCAAACTATTTTTCCTAACATGAGATGAGATGAAGAGGGAAATGAAATGAAATAATGAGAAGTGAAATGATGTGAAGGAGAAGGAAGGGGAGTAGAGAGTGTTGGTGGGATAAAATTCGGGAAACGGGAGAATCCTGAGAACAATCCCGGTATAGCACATCGCCAATAATCCTCTGGAACCGCAAGGATACAAAGTTGATATTCTAGTCGGGACAGCCACGAGCGCAAGCCTTTGTGACCTATCTAGTATTATATTAAAAGTTCATTGCTCCCTGTCTACAACTCCGACATCTAGGTTTCCGTGGATTCTAATATTCTTATAAAAAGTGGCAGGATAACAAGAAAGAAGGAGAAGTGATAATTTCACGAATTCGATTGATTAATTTTATGCTTTAATACTGCGTTTTTTTTAATCCTCAGTATATATAAAATGTCGTTTAAGCAATCGCCATTTGTTCTGTATTCAAGTTGGTGTAGTTGTGTGTCCGGATACAGACGTTAATTATCGGGACGTATGAAACACGCAGTCAGGCGATATATCCAACTACATATATCAGTTCGTGTAATAGAACCACCTGCAATTTCTAGTACTTGAACCGGAACAATATGAATCCACCTATCTGCTTTGTCGGGAGATAATGAGGATTTCCAACACCTTCCACACATATACTACCCTCAAACTTCATAAACACTCTCTCTTCAACTTTATATTCCTAAGTATCTCAGCTTATACCTGCAAACTAATGCATGCTATATGTCACAGACAGTAAACTAACCTTCAAAACCATTGCAGTTGATGTGTTAAACATGACGTCTTTTGTAAAGTTCTGATTTCAATTCCCTGATGCTGTCACTAGAAATACGGAATGGATGTAATACATTAATTACAAATTCCTTATTGCAGTATATTGAAAAATGTCTCGTGGCCTAAGAGTAATAAATTTATGGTTTTTCCATAAAATAAATACATATGTTTATTGGTCCATTATTTGTAATGTATTGGTCTGATTTTTACACAGTAAAAAGGGGACGATAAATGAAATATATTTCCCCTTCCAATACTGACAATTAACCTCGCATAATAAAAATAATAATAATAATAATAATAATATTGATAATGATAATAATGATTATGATGGTGATAATGATTATAATAATGATAACAATGATGATTACAATGACTATTTAACTCATGCCCCAAATGGGAGTCAATGACCAATCACGTTACAATTATTTTTTATTTACAACACAGTCGTGTTTCACCTCGCTCTTTATCGATTTCTCTTTATCAGCTCCTGCTTTTTGTGATAAAGAAAGCTCCTCCTTTTTAATGTTCAAAAGCATTATTTTCTTCAACAAATACATTTAATATAGCAAATAATGAAATATCCCTTGATTTACTGAGTTGTTTATTAAAAAATAAAATAATAACCCGTAATGTTGATTATGATATATATTTGATGTGTTTCATTATTTCTCCACTTGAGTGTACTCTTAAAATATTACGATCTTATTTGGCATAAAATAATATGATCAAGGTGCAGTGAATGAATATAACTTCACATTTCTGATTTGTTTTCAAGCATCGCCGTTTACATTAAATATATAAATATTTTAAAATAACTATAGTTAAACAATTATTTGTGAGTAAACAGCTTAATTGTATTCGTTAAATAGTCCTAACAAATGCCGCTCGTGGCATTACTTATGATAATTATAATAATGCTGACGATAATGTTAATGATTATGGTGATATGATGGTAATAGTGATGATGATGATAATAATGATAATAATAATAATAATAATAATAATAATAATAATAATAATAATATCGGCCGCGGTGGACTAGTGGTTATGCTCCTTGCCTCTGATCCCGAAGGTCGCGGGTTCAAACCCGGCCGGGATCGATGGATTTTGTAGGATGGAAAAATCCAAGGAGCAAGTCCTCTGGGAGGGACTTTAAGCCGTGGGTCCCCAGTCTAAAGATTTTCAGGCTCGTAAAAGCTCCTTAAGCCTGAATGAAAAGGCCTCTAAGCAAAATTTACCAAATTTTCCCGTCCTAGTACTACCTTGGTTTCATAGATGTCAGTATGAGGCGGAACGCTGTCCAGACCACTCAAATGACATCTATATGATAACAAGTGTAACTAAATTTGTATGGTTCAAATTCTTCCCTGTAGGGGGAGAGCGCCTAAATCTCTGTTAAGGGAAACACGGGCTTACAAGATTACAAGAAGAAATAATAATAATATGAATAAGAATAATAGTCTAAATAAGAGTAAGAAGAATAACAACAATAATAATAAAGCATTTAATTATATCTCTTTTAGTTTAACTTGTGTTAAAATATAACAGTGGAATAAAAAAATAGAAAATGAAAAAGTTGCTTCATTTCAGGTCTTCTATGTACCGTGTGAAAAATCAGACCAGTAATCACATCGTTATAAAGTAACTTGCCAATAACATTTGAATCAATTAAATCACAAATCCCCGACGTCCACAATTTTGCCGAAATGGGTTACTGGTGGATTATATGACTATGAATCTAGTGTCATTAATTGAGACTGAAATAACCCATGTCCAAATAACGGCAACCTTGTAGTACAGGGTTCGCATTTTAACGTCTATTCAGAAACTCATGGCCAGTGACTTGTGCTGATTCTATTCTTAATTGTTGGAAAAATATGTTTAAAACCAAAACGTTAGCTTCTTGATTACATTCAAAGGTTGCCACCCCTGATTACTGAACAGTTGACACTCAATAATCTGTATAAAAATTATAATTGCGTTCTGCTTAATAAATAAATAAATAAATAAATAAATAAATATATATATATATATATATATATAATAATATATAAAGTAAAAATATTATTTTTAATTTGCATACTTGTTATAGCTAGCTACCAGATGGTAGTGAAGACCGAGTTCTCGCTACATCTAGTAATAATGGAGAATATAATATGTATATATGGTATGATAAGAAAAATAAATGCCTGGACGGGATTCGAACCCGGATCTCAGAGATCCGGGTTCGAATCCCGTCCAGGCATTTATTTTTCTTATCATACCATATTAAGCTTGCATTGCTCAATGTTAAAGATTTAATTATAATATATATATATATATATATATATATATATATAAGATAAATAAATGTTTGTATTGGATTTGTCCGGTCATGTAATGGATAGAACGCTGGGATATCAACCCAGAGGTCCGGGTTCAAATCCTTTCCAGGCATTTATTTTTCTTATCATGTCATATATATTTATTTATTTAATTATTTAATTCAGTGCCACTATGTTGCCATTTCGACATTCTGGTATTCTCTCCTGGCATGTCGTTATTTACTTCCGAGGTTGGGGCGCCAAAAAGGCGGAGTTACGCTGCCCGAATGATATATAATAGGTGATGATGATGGTAATGATGTTCCAGGAGATGCGTTAATCCTAAATTTAATGAATATGTTAATGATGGCGAGATGATGTTCGGGGACCGTTTGGGCCTTAAAGTTTTACGGGTGAGGGAAACCCCCGAGAAAACCATCATCCAGGAAACTTGTCCCGACCGGGGATCGAAGCCGGGCTTGCTCCGAAACAAGGCAGCACGGTATCTCGAGACCACAACGGTGGGCTTAGTATCCGAAATTACATTTTAATATCGTTTTTATAATATAATTTAATTGCTTTATCGGCTCACTGTGGTGATTATCCAGCGGCTCGCATTCTTTCTCCGTAGCTGTTATATGTAATTAAATATAATTAAATACAGAGATGCCGACTACTGCCACTATTGTAATTTCGCACGTGAATCATTGTCAAGTATCTGCTTTTATATAATTGACAGCCATCATAGTGAGGCGATAATATCTAATATGATTACCTCAGAACCACCTAAAAATAGGAACGAAGCGTTGGCAGAAAACGAAAATATAATATTATTAAAGATGCAAGAGTGAGAAATACGATGTATATAAATTACAAGTAGAAAGTGAGGAATTTTTTGGACTTCCCACTCATAATAAATCTTAGCGTGGATAGGATTGTGAAGTAGTAAAGAAGAGTTCGGGTAATGTGGACCCTACTGTTTGAGTGGAGCTGTTAATATCTTCTTTCATTGGTGCTGCCCTAAAATAAAACATATTTTAACTTCTTTCCCTGATCAGCTTTGACGGGTTCAAGGCCAGTTCCTTTTATTCTTTGTGCGAAGAAGGGTTTATTTTTTTATATTTATGAAAATGACCACTTCAAAAGTTTTTCAAGCTAAGAATCAATTCTTAATTTCTCCTATTGAATTTTACAAATGTTGAAAAAAACTCCTAACTATATTATATTATGTAAATGTTGTTTTAATATATTGACGGGTTTGGTTTGATGTTATGTGACATGACTGCTGTATAAAATAATTAAACATATCAATGGAATTCGGTTAATGTGGACCCTCCACGAGGACTGGGTTCCATTTTACACGAATAAGTATATTTTATCAATGAGGATGCTATCTGTAAAACCATTAACTTAATTAATTTTATTTAATATCCTTATAATTTTACTAAACCCAAAAACAGTCGCTTTCTGCAGTTGAATGACGCCTGAATATTATAATCAACAATAATTTTTCAAAACATTAAATAAATATCAATTCTTTTTAATTTTGATCAGTCATAAATATTTTCAGAATAATCTGTGCCTGTCTGTATAAATTAATAGAGTAAATAAACTTAAAAATAGACTAAAAGCTAAGATGGACTCTCGGGTCCACTTTATCCGAATATCGAGGCTAAAGTGGACATTTCTTGTAATGTAAAAATGTTTATAAATTATGTTTGCATATTTGAATAAAATAAAAATGCTATTTCATAGTTACAACACTAACGGCAATCACCGCAATTAAACAAAATTCAAATCCCTTAATTAAAAGAAGAAACAACAAATTCAAAACAGGGGTCCAAATTACCGGAAGTTCCTCTATATATTTTAACTAATAAATAAATTAACCGAAAGTGTGTTTTTCGGCTCATTATTGTAGCATCGTTCTCCTCACTAGACTGGAATATTTATGAACTATGCCAATATCCCTTTCTCCTTGTATTTACCCCCTCTCTCCACTCTTTACCCTTCCCGCTGCGCAGTGTTTACGGCGCATCTCCCACTACCTCGGAACCTTCATATACGTGGTGCACTGGCAGAACGTTATCATTCAAGCATTCATTCTTTCTACGTTCAGTTGTTCAAGCAGATTCAAGGTTTGAATCCGCATCCAGTCCGCGATGCGATTGAAGCTCCAATGGACAAGCTCGTCTGAAGCCGAGAAGCGGCGTAGTTTAGTTGGTCCGGCAGACCAGGGAAGAAGTTGCCCCTGGTTCGGACGCTAGCATGAGTGTGGCGTGAGGTATGGTGTGGTTTTTCTATTGTAAGAGTATCGTCATTTATTTATTTACATTTCTCCTTTTGTTTATTGAATGATCAAAATGTTTGTTAATTTGTTTTTACTTCAGACAACTTGTTTCTATTAAATGTCATCTTTTATACAATTTATCTGCTTGTTTACAATCCTATACGGAAATTCACTCACGTAGGAAACTATTTCCAGCTCCCTTACTATTTTGCTGTTTAGCTTTCTTGATTGACAATTATTGTCATTTTCACTCACTCTATGTATTTGAGAATTATTATTTATGTCAACATATCTGAGAGAGAAAGATGAATCGATTGCTGCCTTCTATGGGCCCAAGGCAAGCAACTTTGTGATTGATAACCTTGCAGGAAATCAGATCCACGTTATTAGAAGCAGCAGCAACAAAACACGATCCCGGATAAATGGTAGTAGTAGCGTGGTTCTCTTGCCCATAAATGGTTGCGCAGAAGCGTGGTTTATTTATTGTGGTCATTTCGCGCCCCGCGCAAAATGGTAGTAGTAGCGTGGTTTATCTAGCCCACAACAAAAAGTAGCGTTTTTAATAAAGTCAGACATTTGATGAAAAAACCCCTAATGTTCACTATTTGGAGTAGAAACCCCTCATATCCAACAGTAATATGAATTGATTATCGATTCCTCGGCATTTGTGTGTGCGGGCGGGGTGTGGGAGAATAGTTTAACCTCTCTAATAAACCACGCTTCTGCGCAACCATTTGTGCAGGCGCGGTGAGAACCTCCTCACTACTCGCCAACATTTGTGCGGGATCGTGTTTTGTTTCTGTTGCTTCTATTAGCGTAGATCTGATTACCTCCAAGGTTATTAATCACAAAACTACTTGCCCCGGGCCCATAGGAGGCAAGGATTGATTCATCTTTCTTTCCTAGATATATTAACATGAATAAATAAGGATTCTCAAATCCACAGAGAGACTGAAAATGATGGTTTTCACAATAATTATCAATCAGGAAAGCTAGACAGCAAAAGTAAGGGAGCTGGAAATGATTTCCTAAGTGAGTGAGTTTCCGTATAGGATATCTAAACAGCTACGTGCACATAAATCAGATAGCAGATGAATTATATAAAAGATGATATTTAATGCAAATAAGTTATCTGAAGTAAAAACAAAATCAAGAAAAACATTTGGATCATTCAAGAAAGAAAAAAGAATATAAATAAATAAATGATAATACTTTTACAAGACAAAAAACCACACCATACCTCACACTACACTCATGCTAGAGTCCAAGCCAGGGGCGGCTTCTTCCCTGGTCTACCGGACCAACTAAAACTACGCCGCTTCTCGGCTTCAGACGACCTTGTCCATATTAGAGTTCCAATCCCATCTCGGACTGGATCGATGATTCAAACATTGAATGCTGAATGAATGATCTGCTTGAATGATAACGTTCTGCCTGTGCACCACGTATATGAAGGTTCCGAGGTAGAGGGGAGATGCGCCGTAGACACAGCGCAGCAGGAGGGGTAAAGAGGGAGAGTGGGGGTAGATGCAAGGAGAAAGGAATATTGGCATAGGTCCATGAATATCCCAGTCTAGGGAGGAGAACGACGCTGCAGGAATGAGCCGAAAAACGCACTTTCGGTTCATGTGGTCTGGAAATACATAACCTATATTATTATTCGTCTTATTTCTAACATGTTCCGGATATTTGTCTATATAGTCATCACTTTTTTTTCTCCTTCCTGAACAATTTATAATTTTGGACATGAGAGGTTTCTAGTTTATTATTTAACCGATTCATTTCTGTACATTTTATTATCTGAAACATCCATGCGATCCACACTGTATAAAACATTTTTATTGTATTTACCTAAATGAATTTTAACTTAAAACCTGCCTAAATTATATTTACATTCCATATAATATAGAATCCTAACTCAATTATCGTAAGTAATGCCACGAGTGATTTCCAAATTTATGTAGAGAATTTGGAAATCAAGAGTGGCATTTGTTAGGACTATTTAACGAATAAAATTAATTTGTTTACTCACAATTCATTATTTAATTATAGTTACTTTAAAATATGTATATATTTTAATGTAAACGGCGATATTTGAAAACAAATGAGAAACGATTGGTACGCTTCATTTGCTTCATTTGTTCGTCACTGCAACCAGATCATATTATTTATTGCCGAAGGATCGTAATATTATAAGAATGCACCCTAGCGGAGAAATTTATAACCAACATTATAGGTATTAATTGATTTCTGATATCCTATGATGTAAATATATCAATTATATTTTTCTGCAACGTTATTTCCTGGGAAATAATTCATTTAAGAAAGTGCAAACAGTGGTATATTTTTTTGTGGTATAATCAATTGCTACAAATATTTTATATTATCTCCCGCAAGCTCTATGTGTTTACATTCGTGCACTATATATACAATCTGGTAGCCACATACAGTCACTGCAAAATAATGACATGGCCTATTCAGAATGATAAAAAGGAGCAGCTTGATTTTAAAGTAATAAAAATTAAACTGATAAAATCGAGGCGAAAAACGACTGTGATTGGTTGTAAATCAAACTTCATTGAAACGCGATTTGTCATTGACTCCCATTTGGGGCATGAGTTAAATAGTCATTACAAATTCATATGGATTTTTATTGTTTTTGTTACATTCTCTCTCATATAATTGTTATATCACAACACTCTGTAGAATGTGGTTATTATTGTTTAAAATTCATTATTATTCGCAGATGCTTTAACATGTAAGGTCATATCGTGTCTATTTTAGTTTTAATTATGAAGTTAATTCATGAATATGATAAAAATGTGTTATGTTAATGAAATTAAAACCCAGAAATAAAATTTACAATTCAGTAGAGCCACGGAAAACCTCAGTCAGGTTGGTCGAAGCAGGGTTTGAACCCAAGACACATCCCGAATACGAATCTCAATCGCTACGCTTTAGGCAACTCGTATAGTTTGGCTATCATTGTATCTGTGAAGTTCAGCTATCTGTCTCTTCTACTTACATAATTATATGGGGTTTTGATTGAATAATACCTGGTATGACGGACTGACACTGTAGATTCTGTGACATACATTTCACAGGATCTGGACACTTGAACCCGTCGGAAAGACTATATTTTATCTTTGAGTTGGACATTTTAACCCTCACTTGGCAGTCAGTTGTTAAAATGTCTGGTTTTGTTGTTTTATACAGGTCAAACACACACACACACACACACACATATCCATCCATAGTAATTCTGCCCGATTGCATGTCCTTCACTGCAATCATAGCATTTTTTATGCTATGCTAACATATATATCCTATATATACAGAGTGTTGCAAAAAACACCGAAAACGGAGGTTAGGTGGTATATTGAGATATGTTGATAATTTTTAATAAGGTTCCAATGTCCGGAAATTATGTATTTTCACACTATGAGTAGCTAACTTCTCAAGAGTTATGTTAGTTGGATTTTAAGACTCAATACTTTGGCAATACTGTCACAGTCACATCAAATTTTCAAAATATCCACCTCCCATCTCATTACAGAGCGTACATTTGTGGTGTAGTGATTGGCGCACACGTTTAAATACGCCTGGCCTCGTTTGAATTATTTCTATCGCAGCGTGGATTCGGGATATAAGATCAATATGTGACTCTACTGAGTCTGATAAACAAACTGTTTCGTGTCGCCCCACAAAGGTAGTCGAGATGATTAAGATCAGGTGATCTCGGAGGCCATGGGACTGATCCCCCTCTATCAATCCATCGACCAGGATACGTGGTATCCAAATGTCTCCTCACGGTGGCATCGATGTGAGCTGGAGTTCTGTCATGTTGCAGCCACATTCCGTTGCGAAGCCACGTATTACAGGTTTCACACCTGTGAGGTGTTGTCAAGTAACGAGTCTTCAATTTCAAACTACAACACTGATCTTGAGACATAATTAACTGGTCATAGTGTGAAAACGGCATCATTTTAGGACATTGGTATCTTATTAAACAATTATCAACATATCTCAATATACTACCTCACCTCCGATGTCGGTGTTTTTTGCAACACCCTGTGTATATATATGTTTTCACTTAATCAAATTCATATTATTACATCCTCATTCAGGCTTTACACCTATTCAACTCTCCGAGTAGATCAACGATATCCGCATTTTCGCTATTTTTTTTAGTGTTAAATGCTCTTCTGGGTTACGTCGCAGCATGGTTGGTTAAAGTTTACGCAATAAGCCGGAATTTCGAGGATTCGAGTCCCAGTGGGGTCAGGGTTTAGAAACAGACCCAAACCTTCTGGGATCGCTCAGCCTCTAACCGAAATGAATATTATACGCCTGTTTAGTTGATTAAGGCGGTCGTCACGTAGGGCTGAATACCTTGCTGACATTAAAACCATGCAGACTGCAATTTCCTTTGAATTTATTAAAGCATGGTGTCTACATTAACAATATACGTTCTATATATTTAATGGAAATTACATATTCAATAGCAGGTCCTATAAATTGAAATAATGTCTGTCGCTGTGGCGTAGTCGGTAGAGTCTCTACCTTCCACTCCGGCGACCCGGGTTCGATTCCCGGCGGGGTAAGGGATTTTTAAAATCTCAACCTTGGGACTGGGTGTGTGTAGTGTCAAAGTTGTACCCATTGGGTTTAATTCCTCTGAAAAAATAAATAAATTGAAATAATTGAATATGTTATTACGAATGAATTAGAAGAAATGTCTCGTTGGGTTTCTTTGCTTTTTTTTCTGTTTCGAATGAATTTTATTAATAACAAATATAACTAGTTAGGTCTAGGGATGAGTTTAGATGATGCATCAGTTTTTAAAACACAATACATTCGATTTTCTTTTATAATCTCTCAATAACAATATTTATTTGTAGTCGTCTAGTGTTTTCGTACCTCATTAAATAATTTAACGATGAGTTTAGGTGTTGAATCAACTTTCAAAACACAATACGTTCGATTTTATTTCATAATCCCTTTATAAAAAATATTTATTTGAAGTCGTCTAGTGTTTTCGCACATCATTAAAATCATACAATCAAACCGTTATTCAATTGTTTGAATTACACCAGTATCATTTTATATTGATATCTCACGTCGGATAATACTATTATCAAAGGTTCACAAAACATGTACGAGTATTTATCTTTTATGAAATACTGTACACGGAATATCATTATATCTATCTTCTTCTTTATTAGGAACTAGCTAATACCCGGCGTGCGCTGCTATGTCTAAATAAATGAAAATTAATTTGCTTTTAATATTTAGTTGAATAAGTAAATGGAAAAATAATTATAAAGGCAAATAGCCGGCTAAGTTAGGGGTGAGCGGCCCCACGCGTATTCGTTCCAAATTTTGGCCGAAAGTTGCGTCTGATGGGTTACAAACTCACACCAAATTTCAATCCACTAGGAACAAATATAAAAATACATCTAGTATTTTTGGTGAAGATTTTTTTTCTCAGGATCTACTGGACCAATTTTTATGAACAAAATATATGATATAAATATATTCAAGGCGATTCACAGCAAAAATCGAGAACTCAATCCCACGAACGTAACTACCTGAAAACAAATATTTTATTTTTCGTGATTTTTTTCGGCCACTCGCTCATGAGATACAATTACGAGTTTTTTTTTTATTAGACAATCGGATCTCTTTCTACAGCATATAATTTTTCCAAGTCGATCGAAGAGGTGGAGCATAGTTAAAAAAAACATTAAATACAATTTTTGCATATTTTATCTAAATTTTATTAAGATTTCTTACAATATAATTATACTTTCGATCAATTTTTGGTGCTGTGTCATTTACGTTACTGGCCGATGAAGATTTTCACTGCCTCCCTTAATCATCGTCGCTATCATCATTGATGATGGCAGTTGTATTCTTCTTTGCGAACAATTTACTTAGAATCGCAGCTGGTCGTAAAATCTTGGTCAAATATCTTCCATGTGCCAGGTAATACATGATTGTAGCTACATGAGAACAGCAACCGACAGTCCTTCTCCCATTGGCGCATTCACAATAATGTCTTGTGATTCCTTTTGTGCTAATACTGTGAGGGGTATATTTAACGAAGCAGCGATGAACCTTCCTGGATATGTGGCGAGACTGAACTTGAAGCTTCAAGACGAGTGATTTATCTTTGACGAATTGTATATTTACGTTCCCAGCTTCGTCAATAATTTGTGCAAGATATGATATGGCTTGTGAAAACTGATATGACCCGGTGAACTGAATTTTAGCTCTCTCACAGTCATTTCCGGATAATCTAGTAGATCCTCCGATGAAATACTTTGAAAAGGTATTTTCTTACGAAGCCATCTCTTCGTCCTCAATCGCTAACGTATTTTCGACACTTTCTGAATGTTCATCCCCTCTAAGACTTCATCTGCACATCCTATATCGGATATAAAACACTTTCAAAACTTATTATGCAGAAACGATGCAATTCTCAAGCAACTACCCACTTTTGGAAGCATTTTATTATCAAAATTTTTATCAAGGAGTTGATATCTCTGTTTGATTATACCATGAACAAATATGTACCATCATTATTGTGAATGCGCCAATGGGAGGAGGACAGTCGGTTGCTATTCTCATGTAATACCTGGCACACGGACGATATTAGTCCAAGATTTTACGACCAGCTGCGATTCTGAGTAAATTGTTCGCAAAGAAGAGTACAACTGCCATCATCAATGATGATAGCGACGAAGATTAAGGGAGGCAGTGAAAATCTTCATCGGCCAGTAACGTAAATACCATAGCACCAAAAATGATCGAAAGTATAATTATATTGTAAGAAATCTTAATAAAATGTAGATAAAATATACAAAACAATTGTATTTAATTTTTTAACTATGCTCTACCTCTTCGATCAACTTGGAAAAATTATATTTTGTAGAAAGAGGTCCGATTGTCTAATAGAAAAAAAAACTCGTAATTGTATCTCGTGAGCGAGTGACCGAAAAAATCAGGAAAATTAAAATATTTTTTCCCCAGTAGTTATGTTCATGGGATTGAGTTCTTGATTTTTGCTGTGAATCGCCTTGAACATATTTACAACATATGGTTTTTTCATAAGCATCGATCCAGTAGATCCTGAGAAAACAAAACTTCACCAAAAATACTAGTTGTATTTTTATCTTTGTTCCTAGTACAGCTACAGGGTTGAAATTTGGTGTGAGTTTGTAACCCGTCAGACCCAACGTTTGGTCAGAATTTGGAACGAATACTCGCGAGGGCCACTCACCCCTAATTTAGCCGGCTATGGCCTTTATATTTTTTAGATACTCCGTGCTGATTACCCGGCGTTGCCCGGGAATTTACTTATCCTGATCTTCTTGACATAAATCAGCTGAAATTCGAAAATTAGTGTGTTTTATGTTGAGTTAAATAAGTGAGAGGAAGAATGAATATCGTAATTTTTTTAGATACCCCGTGCGTTTTCCCGGCGTTGACCGGGAATCTACTCATCCCGATCCTCTTGGCATAAATGAGCTGAAAGACAAAAATTAATGTACTTCTTATGATTAGTTGAATAAGTAAAGTGAAATATAATTATAAATATATAGCGTAATTATATTAAGATTCCCCGTGCTGATCTACTTATCTCAATATTCTTGGCATAAATGAGCTAAAAGGCAAAATTCGTTATTGTGAGTTATCCGTAAAAGAATGCCCGCCAAGTGCTGCTGTGCTTGCACAGGAATCTACGTACTTGTCTCGATCTTCTTGGCATCAATGAAAGACAAAGTGGTTATTGTGAGTTATCCGTAAGAGATAAGCGCATGCTGTCGCGGCCTTTTTTGTAGAGCTTTTTGAGATATTCAATTATGTGTACATTAATTTTGTGTATTTGTTATGGTTTAGGCACGTAAGCCATTTAAGCGTCCAAAGAGCTACTTTTTTTCACGTTTTCCACTACAAAGGACGGTTTTTAAGGGTGTAGGAGTTGAGTAACACAACTCTTTTATAGCCTATGTTCATCCCGAGAATCTCCTGAACATTTTGAAAAGCCTCATCACAATCGGATCAACGGTATGGCCGTGCATAAAGTAAGAACACAGAAACAAACAAACCAACAAACAAACATTCATTTTTATATATTAGAATTCTTTACAATACAGTAGTTTTCCTACAACCCATTGTAAATTTTACTCATCCATAAATCCCTATTTTCTGCACCACTCTCTGTTAACCCTCTCGACACCATACTCCTATGCACTCCTTGAATCCACTGTTCTTTTAGTCTCCCTTTTCTTTTGTAGCCTTCCGCTTCAAAATTTAATATTGTCATAGGAATCCTGTCATCTGACGTCCTCTTTACGTTGCCAAGCCATTTTAGTCTTCTTTCTTCAATAATTTGTAGAAAATCTTTTTGAACAATCATCATTTCTCTGATTTTAGTATTTTATTATTTCTAGAAGTCCTCTTCCAAAAGTACACCGTTGTACCCATTAGCTTATGTGCTTGCTCTTTGCTTAATGTCCACGTTTTTGCACCATATAATAATATACTCTCCACCAATGAACTATAAGTAAGTTTTTTTTTTAGTTTTATTCAGAATGTTTCTATTCCAAAGCACCGAATTAAACATTCCAACTGTTTTTCTTCTTTGACTTTTTTTTACACGCTTTATATTAGCTTGACCTGTATCTTTCTATGTAACGGAATCTTTCAACACGATTTTCGCCCACTTAATAACATTGGATCGCCTTGAAACTTTGTATACTTGTGAAGGACCGATGACAACACAATAATTTCATAATATGTTCCTATGCTCTTAGCCAGGATCATCAGGAAATAAAATAATAAAGATTGGTAAAATAAGTTGCGGACGTATCGACTTTTTAGTCTATCGTTAGGTAGCTCGGTGATAGAGCGGTCGATTGTAGTGGTATATAATTTCAGTAATCCATAGGTCGCTGGTTAAAATTCGGCCCGGAGGATTTTTTAGAAGAGTATTACTTTTAGCTCATACTACAATAGTATCGAATTTAAAGATATTTACATTTTTAGAAAACCAAACTAAAAAATAAAAAATAAATAATAGTTAAAAAACTAAAGCAACACGCTTTATTAGAAAACCGAACTAAAAAATGAAATATAATTTTAATTTCCAACATGCATGGGATAAAATTAAAGTGGTGAATAAAAAAAATGATCTCCAACACATCTAGAATAAAGTTAAGAGTTATCTACAAAAAAATAATTTTACAATCAAAAGCGTAAGGTGCTCTATATCAATTAATATATTTGATAATAAACAGAAAACGCAAAAACCATAAAAAGTACCCCACGCTTTTGATGGTAAAATTATTATGTTTTGTATATAACTCTAGTTTTATTTTAGATATGTTGGAGATGATTTTTTGTTTTCCAGTTTAATTTTATCCCAAGCGTGTTGGAAATTGAAATTATTTTTAATTTTTTAGTTCGGTTTTCTAATAAAGCGTGTTGTTTTAGTTTTTTAACTATTATTTATTTTTATCTCAGAATTGCTTGTTCCTTCTGTCTCTAATATTGTTCCTAGATATTTTAATTTAACTGTATTTATGTTCTCGTTTTCAGTCTCCAAACATTCATTTATTTTAATTGTAGATGATAAATATTCTGTTTTATTTAAATTAATATTTAATCCCCAATTTTGATATTCCTTCATAAGTTTTCTCATCGTGTAGGAAGCATCTTCGATGTCTTGTGTAATTAATATTTGGTCGTCTGCAAACAGGAGTTGATGCAAATTGTAATTTCTATTCAAAGGAATTCACTTTCTTGATCCAGTTACGTAAACAAACGTCCATATAGATTTTAAACAACAGCGGTTAAACACAGCATCCTTGTAACAATCCTTTGGATGCATAGAATTCTGTAGATACACAACTTTCCACGTTGACTTGAGCCACATTCCCTGAATACATTGATCGTAAGATATCTATTATATCCTCACTTATAGTAACCTACCTTACAACCTTTATGCTTTATACTAAATTATTGATTTGTTCAATTAATGATTTTTATCATTATTTTTATTTTTATTTAATGTACCCCTATTTTTGGGAATATTATCATAGGTTTTTGTAGGTCAATGAACACCAAACCTGTATCTATAGATTCATCTCTATATTTTTCTAACAGAATTCTTAAGGTGAAATTTTGGTCTATACAAGATCTATCTGCTGAAAAACCACATTTTTATAATTATAACATATATAATTTTTCCTTTGAATGGTTAATGCGACGCTTGCTTATTCATTGACAGTAACTATTTGCAATATGTTAACATTTCATGTAAATTTACTGATTATCTTGCGAATGTAATTTTTGTTGTCAGAAGATAATTATTTGCCTTACACAACACAGCACAAAAATTAAATTACAAATACTATTTCTTAGTTATATCTTGACAAATTAAGCAATCATGAAATAAAAAAAAGAAATCACTAAAATTTATTCTACATTTTATACTTTTTTTTGTGATTAGCAAAAAAAAATCAGCAGGTAGTGTGCTTGTTTTATATAAATTTGTGCTTATTGAGTGGAAGAGAATACCACTGCCAGAATAAATAAATAAATAGATAAATATAATAATAATAATAATAATAATAATGGAGGTAGTAATAATGATACTAATAATAAAATTATCATTAAATTATTGTAAATATTATTATTATTAATAATATTATTGTAATTGTTATGTTATTATTATTTTATTATTATTATTATCAGAGACATCACGAATATAGTTGGTTAAGACAGTATGCTACAAGCCAAACGATCCGTGGGTTCGAGTACCCTTGGGGTCAGGATTTTAAACTAATCTAAATCTTCTCACACTACATAGCCTTCGGGACGACTCAGCCTCTAACATAATTGAGTACCAGACGCTTTTCTGGAGGTATAGGCAACCGTTACGCAAAGGCTGAAAACCCTCCTGAAATCTTGTGCCGATTTGTCTAGAAAGGTTGGAGTCTTAACCTCCTACGACGACACGGCCTCCTAAGGCCTATAACGGGTTCACTTTATTATTATTATTATTATTATTATTATTATTATTATTATTATGTAATCAAGAGTTGTAACTGTAGTTGGATGTAGAGAACTCCACATTAGACGGCCACAAAACAATCAATTACTAGTAATTACTATCTACCTCCTTAAAATGTAAAAGAAGCAATTTTCTCGCTTTTTCATGACGTTCATTTCTGAAATCACTTCCACTATTCATTTGGAATAGCCAATAGGAATTGCAATTTTACATTCGTCTTCCTGTCTCTACCGAGGAAGTTTGATTGATGTTGGAATTTCTTCAAATTAGCCCGAAATGTGCCTCTACTACGCAGTAAATTGATTTGAGGCGAGGAACGAGTGACATTCCGCCCTGCAATTACATGCTTCTCTCTATTCATGTAGCATAGTACTTCAGTTGAAACATCAGAAATCGTTTCATTTTTTGTTATTAATGATCTACCATGTATTCATCTTTCTCAATTAATGTATGTTTTAACAAGGTGTTTGATTTTTACAGGAGGCAGTGGACCCTAGGAACCGCACTGTGTAAACTTGTGCCAGTTCTGCAAGGGACAAACATCATGGTATCTGTTGGAACTATAACAGTAATTGCACTGGATAGATATTTGACAATAGTGCGACACTATGGCAGGGACGGCACGCCCAAAACAAGGCGTAGAGTTGTCATCAGCATCCTTCTCATCTGGTTACTGGCGGCAGCAGTTACAGCTCCTGTATGTTACTATCAGGTAAGACAAGCCACCCTAAAAAAATAAATAATTATAGCCTACGTATGTATGTATGTTAGTTACATACAATGTGTCTCACTAGATTTGTGGCCGCTAGCGGGAAAACTGACTGCGAGCAGTGAGTCATCAATTCGCTCTGCCCACGCAGTGCAATTGGCGCCTCACGGAGTGAATCAGTCGAGCCACATGTTTATAAGGTGAAACAGACGTTCTACTGCAATACTGTAATGCCGTGTTATAACATGTTATAAAGTAAAATTAAACACATAGTCAAGTTCTATAGCGTCTTACTTCATAGTTATCATTATGCTTTGATATGTGTCCAAAATACAGCGTAGCGTATTTGTATGCGATAATGATATAAAACAGAGTCTTGCAGAGAAGTTCTTAGATAATTCAGAACACAATTTCCAGGTGTAAATCCTCTAAATAGAGAGACCGTTCTACGACTTGTAAACAAATTTAGAAAAATTGGTTCTATGCTCGATAAGAAACCAAGGGTAACAAAACGTGCGCTGAGAAAAAATATATAAAACTTTAGATAATAGTATATTACAATGTGAAGTTGCGAAGTGGTTCTTACAGAATTCAGGAAAATGTTTAAAAACCGAACGCTAGCGAAGATTTTAATTTCCGAGATTCTGTAAAACACTTCACAAACGTGCTTTGTACATTATTTTTTGCGCGATGGTGTTTTCAAAATAATAAATAATAGTAAAATAATATCTTTCTTGGAAATTTTTGCGTTCATTATAAACAATTGACTAACGTTAACAGTGTGGGCAATGTTTATTAGTTGAAACAACAGGAGACCGTGAGACCAACTAAGTGATAATATGGCGGCAAGTACGTGTTTATTGTTTTATATTGTTTCAAATAAACTTCAGTTCATTTAAAATGCAGTGATTTGTTTTGTATAATGTATATTAACACTACCTTTTGTATATACATTGTATGTAGTATACATAGAGGGCAGTTGTTTTACTTCCCACACGCGTGTTTGTAATATGTATTTTTTTATTATTTATTAAGAGCCCCACCACCATCCCCCTGGGTTTCCTCGGGCTTAATACCCATATGCCCTGGTCTGCACTTGTAATCTGTAATATTACTGTACATTTATTTTTATAACAGTATAGTTAATGTAGGAAGTTGAACTTTCAATCATGGTCGCCATTGCTGTAAGTAAACAAAACGCAAAAAAATATAACGTGTATGCAAAAAAAAAAAGTTTGAAAACTTAAAAATTAGGCCTATATCAGAATAGAGTTAACTTAATAACATAACAGAATGTAATGAGTCTAAATCACGGTGTCGAAAGTGTATGGATGTAAGAGAACATTTTCAACATCTTATGTCCACCGCTGTGGTCTCGTGGTAGCGTGTTGCTTTGTCACGCAGCGGGCCCGGGTTCGATCCCCGGTCGGGGCAGTTTTTCTAGGTGAGGTTTTTATCGGGGTTTTTCCTCACCTATAAGACAAATGTCAGGAAAACTTTAAAGCCCAAACGGTCCCCGAAATCATATGGCAATCATCATCATCCTTATCATCATCATCATCATCCTTCACCGGTGTGGAAAGCGACGGGAACCTACCACACCTACAATTCCCTAGTAAAGCTGCAAGCAAAGCATGAACATACTATGATTGCAGTGAAGGACCTGCCTTCGGGCAGAATTACTATGCTTATGTCACAGGTATATACTTATTTTCACTCTTATTTGATTATCATGAACCAATGAGTCTAACTCAGATGGCGTGTGGCTCGTAAAGTACCAATAAGGTGAAAGGTTAAACTACGTTAATGAAATAGAATGGAATTTTCATATTTCATTTTATATTAGCATCATCTTCAAGTATTAAGCATTTGATCTGTTCGGTCCTCTACGAGATATTTTTCTGTCCATTTCTTCATGAATTTTCCTCTCGTTCTATTTCTCTTTTCCTTCTTCTCTATCATTTATGATTGTATTCTAAGCTGTTATTGGAAATTCGGAATTCTGACACTCTTTTTCATATGATCATAGTATTTATTTTGACTATTTAACTCATGCCACAAATGCTAGTCAATGACCAATCACGTTTCAATGAATGTTGTTTTACAACCAATGACAGTCGTATTTCACCTCGCTCTTTATCGATTTCTCTTTATCAGCTCCTGCTTTTGTGATAAAGAAAGCTCCTCCTTTTTAATGTTCTGAACAGGTCAAAGCAATATTTTTCTCCAACAAATACATTGAATATAGCAAATAATGAAAAGATTCCTTGATTTTACTGAGTTGTTTACTAAAAAAATAAATACATAACCCGTAATGTTGGTTATGATAATTATATAGTTTGATGTGTTTCATTATTTCTCCACTTGGGTGCACTCTTACAATATTGCGATCTTATTTGGCAATAAATAATATGATCAAGCAGTAGTGGATGAACATAACCTCACATTTCTGATTTGTTTTCAAACATCGCCGTTTACATTAAATATATAAATATTTTAAAATAACTATAGTTAAAAATGATTTGTGAGTAAACAGCTTGATTTTATTCGTTAAATAGTCCTAACAAATGCCACTCTTGATTTCCAAGCTCACTTCGTGAGTCGTGATTGTATCGATAATTTGGAAATCACTCGTGGCATTACTTATAACTCTTCTTTTGTTATTTGTATTATATTGAATATATTTAATTCTTCTGCTGCTACAATGTAGTAGTAGTAGGACTTTATTAGACAAAAAGTAAGATATTTACAATATTATTTACAAATATGGGTCGCACGGGCAGTAAGCCGTACGTGCTGTTGACAGTCCGTTACAATAAAGTAATAATTGGTACTAGCGTAAAGAAAAATAAACAAAAACAGCAATAACATTACAATTACATAAAGAAAACACAATAATAATATTACAATTAAATAATAACACAATAGCATTATACACTAAAACATTAACCTTACAATTACATAAAGAAAACACAATAATATTACAATTAGATAATAACACAGCTACAATGTAATAGGTCGCCGAAGCGTACTCTGTAGGCGATTGTTAGTCTTATTGTTGTGCCCTCTTTATCCATGTTTCATGTGTGAGTTAGATGGTGAACCGCTCAACTGTAGGAAGCCCAGAGATGGAAAATCTCTCCGGAAGGTTGTTGTACGTCCGATTTGGAGAGTGCTCCTAATGGGTGGCGGTTCATAAGTGCGTCGTTAGGACTCATCTTCGTGCTCCTATCGAAACCCGCGCTTGGAAGCTGAGTCGAATTGAAAAAATTAGATAGTACCGGTTGGCAACGAGATCCGAGGTGAGACGGCCCGAAGAACCAATCACGCCCTAAAGAAAAAAATACCCTTTTCAGTTTAAGCTAATTTGATGCGAATTTTGAATTTCCCTCTTATTGTTTCGTTGTTTTAGAACTCATATTAACTTCTAAATTTAATACTTAAACTTTATATTTCTATGTTTTATTTAGTAGGATATTTGTCTCTGCTCCATATCTTTCATGAAACTTACGTAATTTTCTTCCACGTACGTAATTCATATTTCATAACATAAATGTTTAATTTTTATTATTTTGTTCTACTATATGATTGCTAATAATACTCTTACATATTTTGGAGTACTAGGTTTTTACGTGAAGATAAGCCCTATAATTAGGTTACATTTTAAGGCTGTTTTGTAACTCATATAATAATATCTGGAGAGTCTCTGGGTCGAATATTTCAATTTTTCGCTTTACAGACCCTAACTCATTATATTCTACTCTTTATAAAATGGGAAGGGAAAACAGCCCTAGCACGTGACCTGGAACATCTACTGCGCTTTTCCATTCTATGGAATTATTTGCATTATATGTACTCTGCGGTGTTTTCCTCTATGTTATGAGTCACTTGTTTCGGCACATATCCAGTATTTACATGATTCATACCGCCATTTTATTTGGGATAGGCCCATGGCCTGGAGGAGGGGCTAAAACCTTATTCCGCTCTAAGTTGACACATACAAGCTCGGAGTCATGAGGTAGTACATACATTAAATCACCACTACCACATTATTTAAACACCTGCCGTTTGTTAAACCAGACTATTTTTACCTAATATGGGATCAGATTATGGCTTATATGAAGGGAATGAAGTAATTAAGATGAAATTACATGATGAGAGAGAGAGAAGAAGACTGGACAGTGTTGTTGGGATGAAATTCGAGAAATTGGAGAATTTCGAGGAAACTAGAAAAATCTCGGTGTAGTCACTACCAGTTCCCGTCTGGAATCGCCAGGATACGAACCTGAGATCTTAGGAAAGTCGCGTGAGCTTGTCATGTATCGACCGTGACGGCGCGGGAAAGCTACCTCATTGTCTTTGATAGAAAAATGATCATACTGTTTTTTTAGCACCATTTCAATTTTGTCTTTGTTCCAGTAAACTAATAGTTACCATGCTCGACTTCAGTTCCGAGATTCAAGAGTTCAAATCGATGGATTTTTCATGGAATAAAATTCCTGAACGTCTTTTCCTTTTGAATATATGTAAAGTCATGTGTTCCATATTATAGATTGGCACAAAAAGTACAATTTTCGAGGTTTTCATTACTATTACTATTATAATTGTTATTATTACTGTTATTATTGCTATTATTATGGATTTATTATTATTATTATTATTATTATTATTATTATTATTATTATATCAAACCATAATTCAGAGAATTTTAACATACGGTGCCGAAGTCTGGCAAATTCCTACCAGGGAAATGAAAAGAATTTTAAATACCGAAATGGATGTTTTAAGAAGATCAGCTGGAAAATCTAGAATGGATAGAATACGAAATAAAGAAATAAAGGAAATTATGGGTGTACAAGAGGAGCCAGGCATCATAGACATTATAGAAAAGAAAATATTACAGTGGTATGGCAATGTCCAAAGGAATGCCAGAGCAAAGATTGCCTAAAATTGTTATAGCCCAAGATCTGACGACAAATTTAGGGAAGGTGTTTTGCCCACGTTGAAATAATAAAAAAGCAGTGCTATTACGATGGGTCCATCTGGAATGGTGAGTCTAGCAGAGGTCTTGAAAATGCGATGAGCTTATAAAAGAGTAGTTTCGTCTGATTTTTGGAGTCTTTGATAAACTTCAGTGTCGCCAACGAAATGAAATTTAGAAAAGGCTGAATTGACTGCTTTAAACTCACTTTACCCTGAACGTACAACTTTTGTATTTGCCCTCTTGTTTTTTGACAATTTTTGTACAAAAAAGACAAACGTTTTCGTTGATTGCCGAGACATCTTGTGCATTTTCCAACTGTTGGGTATCGTTTGATGAAACAGAGAGTTCCCAAATGCTCGTATCTTGGTCAATTTGAACATTTTCTTTATTTCCTGGAATCAACGGTATCTCTGGCATACGTTCTTGCTCCTGTGCACTTGTGCTTGCAAATAAATAATAATAATAATAATAATAATATTTATTTATTCTGGCAGAGTTAAAGCCATAAGGCCCTCTCTTCCACTCAACCAGCACAAATACAAATAAATATTCGACAAATATAGATATACACTATACTAATTATAAACAGTTAAAAATACAATAAATGTAGCAATGTAAATGTCATGTACAAACAACATTTTATAGGGTGATAACAATAATGATACAATAATAATAATAATAATAATAATAATAATAATAATAATATAATAATAATAATAATAATAATATATATAAATATGATACATTATACGGGAAACACCAATTAACATATATTATAATATATATATATCTTACACTGGATAATAATGAAGTCGAGTTTAGAGCAAATATAAATTTAGATTTCTTTTAAAAGATGCCAATGTCACCTAGAGAAGAAAGAAAAGATTATGAAAATAAAAATTTGACACATTTAAGATTTGTATTTTTAATATGACTATGTCGAAAGTGATTTAGCGTCATAAAACATAAATGCAGATTATATTGTATGAAAATACAGAGAAATGAATAATTTAACAGATAGTGTCCTTGTTTAGGATAAGACCAAACTATACTTGGTTCCACTTGGTCTTGACGAAAACCATAGGAATTCAACATAAGAAAGATACACACAAGTTTGAAGGGAAAGTAATGCAAAATCCAATACTCAGGTATAAAAGAAAGGTCGCTTAAAATTCAGCTTGCGAGATGGCCACTTTACTCACTTCTACAAATACTAACTCTATACTATTTATTTGAGGTAATCTTTTTTTAATCCCATGTAATATAATTATAAAATAGTACTCTTTACCTGATGATGATGGTTCAGGGAGAGTCGCCTTGACGATTTCAGGACCGTGCTGTGTCATCACCTGTGTGAAAATGCCGATAGCACTGATCATGATACCCCTTCAGTCGGAGTGATATCAGCAGGTAGGAATCACGCCACTGATTTTTAAATTGTTTTGTTGGAGAATTTGTAAAAAGTATGTACACTTTCGTAGTCTTTCTTCATTAAAAATAAACCACTTGATTACCAGTGTATTTCTTACAAATTACACAACTTGAAAGTTTTTTATCCATTATGATTATTCACGATATAATCTTAGAATTAGTAAAGTGATCACACAACAGGCCATCAGGAGGCCCTTGGGGTAGTAGAGAGGTTAAGGCTCCCACTTTTTCTAGACAATCGGCACTTTATGTCAGCCGGGTTGTCAGCCCTGCGTGACGGCCGCCTTTACCCCAGAACAAGCGTATGGTACTCATTTCAGTTCGAGGCTGAGTCCACCCCAGGGCCATAGTGCCGCCAGAGGGGTTGGGTCAGTTTAAAAATCCTGACCCCAACGGGACTTGAACCCTCGGACCCTCCGGCTTGTAGCTCCAGTGCAATTCTTAACCACTACGCTACGGCGTGCCCCCATTAGAATATGTAGTCACTTGAAATATTTGATTATCACTATAAAGATAACTAAACGAGTTATAACTTTATACACATATATTTGGACCATATCTTATACAAATTAAGAAATCTTGATAACCCAGACGCCACATAAATTGAAGTAAAAAGTTTATAAAACCTTAAAAGTAACCCAACTAATTACCCACGTGGTTATATTATATATACTCGTTATGAAAAATAGCTACTCAAAAATATTCTATTGTGTATGCTGAGTTCGAATCACGCGGTAAACAGTGGTCACGTGGTCGTACAGCGACCAACCACAGCCAGCTGACGGCAGACGTCAGTGGGTTGTTAAAAACCGTTCAAATCGTCTGGCGATTAAACATGTATTTTTAAAATTGATTATTAAATATGCCATAAAAAGTTTAGAATGCCTAAAGTATATTTTTGGGTATATTGATTAAATAAATTCAGAGGGGTCTGTACATACTTTAAAACTAAAAAAATAGTCTGGGAGTATTACTTCTGAATTATATTGCTACTAAAGTAGCAAATAAGAAAACATTCAAATTGCCTAAAATATATTTTTGGGTTTATTTTTTTTTGCAAATGTAATAGGCTGCGCAGTAGCGAAATAACCGCAAGGCCTCTGCCATACTCACCATTCCAGATACACTCATCGTAATAGCACTGTTTTTTTTATTATTTCAACGTGGGCAAAACACATTCCCTAAATTTGTCGTCAGCTCTTGCGCTATTATGGAATGGATCCCAATATAAAGGAGGAAGAGAGGAAGACCGAAGAAAACTTGGATAGAAGGGGTACAAGCAGTTATGAATATCAGAGGATTGGAGGAAGATCAATGGGTGGACAGAGACGAATGGCATTTGGTTTCCGGAAGACGGCGGCAACTGCCATGATACCGGCGATGATGATTATTATTATTATTATTATTATTATATTATTATTATTATTATTATTATTATTATTATTATTATCCATGATACCAGCTAAATGCTAAAAAATAGAATAGGCCTACTGCTACTTAATATTTTTACGAATATAATTATCTATTTTCTCAGAGTGAGTAATTAATAAATTTGTTTTTGAGTATAAAAACGGATTGGTTACACGAGCCGAAAAAGTAAATTTAAAACGAATGGGTAATATCCGACGAGAAACAGCTAGATTATTAAAAACTAAATAGAAGGCATATTTTAGATATAAGATTAATACTCTTGAAATTAATGCAAACAATTGAAACATCAGATAATTATATTAGGTGATTAAGGCAGAGGGAAGGGGTTTTAGGCTAGAACAAACATAATTAGAAATGAAAATGGTGATATGATTGCAGTTTCCAGGAGTACATTAAATAGATGGAAAAATTACTTTAATTAGCTATTAAAATTAGAAATATTTGTCGGCCGTTTTAAGCCCATGCGAATTGTGACACAATGATTGTGATCAGTGAAGTGTATGTAGGGGAGAGTTTTAAAATTGTATTTAAAAGGAACGGAGTTTTCAATATAGATGTGTTTTATAAAGGTTTTAGCGTCAGCCCTTAGGAAATTTTATAATAGAAGTTTTAACAGGGTTGCTAATGTTTGTGGTTTTCCCTGGAAGCAACAATTAAAACTTTTAGTATAAGGTTTGCAGTAGATAAGGACTTTAATCTCTTAACAACATTAAGTGCCAAGCGATCCGAGTAACACAATTACTAAAGAACGACAGAATTAACTTTGGTGAGTTTTCATTGGCTGTGTGATTAAAAATATCTATGAAGGTGTTAATTCCGGATTTATAAAGTTATTGAATAAATGAACTTTAAAAACAGATCTACATTGTTACGGTTAGCGCGTTAATCTTCAATCAACAAGTAACTAAACTCACTGGTTCTATCAAACCCGTAGTTTCATGGCCGCGCGGACATAAGCTCTCCACACATCCCATTTTGAGGTAATGTTTTCCAATCATACCTGTATAATGTACTTCCCTCAAAACATGGTTAATATTATTCTTCTATCTCATTCTTGGCCAACCCACTGAACGCTGTTCCTCTGATTTTCCTAAAAGCAGTTTCCATGCCCCTATTTCATTCCACATTCGTGCCACATGTTCTACCCATCGCAGTCTATGATATTTTTCTTATTATTCATAGCTTTCCATAAATATAATGTACCATAGCTCGCTGGAAGTCTTCTGCGTGCCCTTATATTTTTACCTCTCTTCGTTCCAAAAAAAGCCTTAAGAACTTTACAAACCAAATACTCGTAATATGTCATCCTTCCTTAAAGTAAGAGTACATGTTGTACATCCGTAAAATATAACTGGGAGAATAACAGTTTAATACGTTTTTTTGTGAGGGAGGGAGAGAAATTTGATCAAGGGTCGCTGTAACACATAATACATAGTAACATGAATTTACAGAATGGAGCTTACATTTAATTTATTTCTGCCACTCATTCCTGCTTGTAATTATTGTTCCAGGTATTTGAATTCAATCTTCAATTTTTCTTCATCTGTCATTAACTGCCCATTTCCATTATATGATGTAATCATTGTGTGAACTTATATTTAGTTGTATTGGTTTTTACTTCCAGCAGCAATTTCTTAGTGTTACTCAATAAAGTGTGCGTGTTGGTCCTTAGTATGTACTCCCTATCGCCAAATAGTACTATATCATCATCATAAACTAACAGCTTATTAATATCATTGAATCATAGACCTTCCTCGTCCTCTACAGTTTAGATGACATGCTTAGGAAAAAATTGAATGGTAGAGGAGATAATGCATCTCCTTGTTTTAACTCATTGTGAATTCAAAAGTATCGGTATCTGAAAAGTGTTTGCCTTAACGCTCTTTATGCCATTTGGATACATTCTAATAAGTCTAACTTTTTAGGTATTTCGGATTCCAGCAGAATACTATATAATTACTCCATCTTAATTGAATCATATACCATATTGAAGTCTACATATAGGCCGTAGTTGATTCACAGTATCATTTTATTCTCGTTTATTTTCTAAAAACCTGTCTTATACTAAAAATGTGATATGTTGTAAATCTATTTCTTTTAAATGGACAAATAAATTTACCTATTACATTATTAGTAAAAGGAGTAAGTTTCGATACTAATATATTTGTAATTTTCTTCTAATCTTGTAAGCCCATGTTTCCCTTAACAGAGATTTGAACGCTCTCCCCTACAGGGAAGAATTTGAACCATACTAATTTAGTTACACTTGTTTTCGTATAGATGTCATTTTGGGTGGTACGTGGTCAGCGTTCCGCCTCATACTGACGTCTAGGAAACCAAGGTAGTACTAGGACGGGAAAGTTCGGTAAATTTTGCTTAGAGGCCTTTTCATTCGGGCTTAAGGATTTTTTACGAGCCTGAAAATCTTCAGACTCGGGACCCACGGCTTAAAGTCCCTCCCGGAGGACTTGCTTCTTGGATTTTTCCGTCCTAAAAAGCCCATCGACCCCGGCCGGGTTTGAACCCGCGACCCTCGGGACCAGAGGCTAGGAGCATAACTACTAGTCCACCGCGGCCGACTACTAATATATTTGTTAGAATTTTGTACGTGGTTGATAGTTAATGAGGTGGCACTGTAGTTGAGAAATCAGTTTTATCGCCTTTCTTTTACATTTGTACAATAATCGATTCTTTCCATTCATTTGGAAGAGCTTACTTTCTCAAATCATACTAACCAACTGATGTTTCTTTACCATCAATTTTCTACCCCTGATTTTAACAGTTCTGCTAGGATCCCATCTGAATCTAATGATTTATACATCTTAATTTTTTCTATCGCCATTTCAACCTCTTACACTCTTGGTTCTGTGATGAACATTTCTGCTCTCTGTAAATCGTCCTCTACAGTATCCCGTTCTGCATTTAATAGATGATCAAAATAATTTTCGATCTATTTAATACATTCCTAATATCTGCAATCATATCCCCAATTTCATTCCTAATTATGTTTGTTCTAGCCTAAAACTCCTTCCTCTATTTTAATTTCCTGATATAATTATCTGATGTTTCCATTTTCTTTATTCATTTCAAGAGTATTAATGTTATATCTGAAATATTCCCTCTTTTTAGTCTTTAGTACTACACGTATCCTATTCTTACATGTTCATGTTAGGTATGCCTACATCTCATGTTGTTGGGAAAGTAATGAATAGGCTAAATAAGTTAAATTAATAATCAAGTAAATATAACCCTTGAAATGAATTAATTTTACCTCTGTTTAGTAGGTCTACTGTATCCACGACCTGCTTTGCGGACGATTGTAGAATGTCAAACACATAACATCTCACGAGAAAATCGCTGTTTGAGAAATATTACATTTACAGTTGAATGCAGGCTTTCACGGCCGGTAATCATAATGTTTTGTGATTCCGGGTTCTGTGGCCGTGGTCCATAGTTGGTGTTGATACCAGACGTTTCGCCCTCAACTGCGGAGGGCATCTTCAGTGGCGAGTGCTTCTAGGCGTGTTTCCTGGTCGGAAGATCTACTTAGAGTGAGCTCTGCTGACGTTGTGGACGTTGTATTGATACTAGTGGTGGGAGCAGGGTGAGTGAGCGTGGCTCTTGCTGATTGGCTAATGGTCGTCTCCTTGTTGTCCCTAGTGTTGATGCATTTATTTTCTAGTGTATGGTACCAGGCCTTAGGCAATTTGATACCTTCCTCTTTTCTGTTAATATTTTCTTTATGCTTGTATATTTCTATAGCCTCTCGGTATAATCTAGGGAAATAGTAGGAAGTTGTGGCTAAAACTTGTGTATCATCGAATAGAATCTGGTGTCCATTCATAATGGCATGTTTCTGCTACAGCCGATTTATCCATTTCTCCTTGTCTGCAGTTTCTGAGAAATGGATAAATCGGCTGTAGCAGAACATGCCATTATGAATGGACACCAGATTCTATTCGATGATACACAAGTTTTAGCCACAACTTCCTACTATTTCCCTAGATTATACCGAGAGGCTATAGAAATATACAAGCATAAAGAAATATTAACAGAAAAGAGGAAGGTATCAAATTGCCTAAGGCCTGGTACCATACACTAGAAAATAAATGCATCAACACTAGGGACAACAAGGAGACGACCATTAGCCAATCAGCAAGAGCCACGCTCACTCACCCTGCTCCCACCACTAGTATCAATACAACGTCCACAACGTCAGCAGAGCTCACTCTAAGTAGATCTTCCGACCAGGAAACACGCCTAGAAGCACTCGCCACTGAAGATGCCCTCCGCAGTTGAGGGCGAAACGTCTGGTATCAACACCAACTATGGACCACGGCCACAGAACCCGGAATCACACAACATTATTACATTTACAGTTGAAATTAAATAAATCAATCGACGTTCACTACGTGACTTGCATTAATAAGGAAACATAGGAGCGTCCTCTGAAATTATGAATAACAATGAAGTTTACTTTCAGTTTACCGCTCGCCATTTAAAAAAAAAAAGCAAAACCAGAAAACCAGATTTCATTTAAAAATCCAGCTCACGTGGAAGTATTTTTAATGTTCTTGCGTTTTATATGCAAACAACATCGCACACTGCTCTTTTAATGATTGCCCAGTAGCTATATTTGTACACGTATGAAAAAAATAACTAGACTTTTCCGGAATTGACTGTGTATTTCATGCAAATTCAACTTTAAATCCAATAAACTCTTTATTTTGTAAGATTTGATGTCTACTTGTTTTAGATTTCCAGTAAACAAGTTGATCTTATACAAAATTATTTTTTTGTCACTGAAATATTTTTATAATATTTCGCTAGTAGCCGAGTACTAAGCCAAGATGCCTTGACGCAGAGCTACGGAACTTGCGATGGTTTGGGTCTCCATGGAGGAAATAATTTTCTAATGGAACTTCTTCCAGTATGAGACAGGTGTCCACCCACAATTGTGAGGTGTTTGGGTAGCTGAAATAGGTAGCGGCTCCAGATTGCAAAAAAAGCTACAATGACTGGGGGACCCATCATGCTGATCATATGTCATCACTACACTGCCGGATAATCGTATACCTCTATGATTAACATATGTGGATGTGACACCAGCAGCCGTCTGGTAGGGCAAGTTTTTCTAGGCCTGTCGCGCCACGGAGTCAGATTTAGGAATTTAATGAATTTAAAGCACTTTCCAAATTACGTTTGAATTGTTTGAAAGCATTTTATATATTTAGATATTTATATATTTAGATATTTTGTATTTAATATTTCTTGAGCTATAAATACTCTATGAATCTACATCAGATACTTTCAGTTAGAAAGTTATAAGTTTCACTGTTGACATTAAATCACCGATAGGGTTACTCGTTATTAAATGTTCCCATAAAGGTATATTGCAAATTTTAATATTATTTAATTAATGCTTATTGTAGAAGTATTTGTTTGGTAAAATAAAGATATGAATACGATCTTTTACTGTGAGGGAAGGAAACAAGCTAAACTTATTCGTAAATAAAATATCAGACTCATACGGAATGGAATAGAGAACGATGCACAATAAGGAATATATAATAAGACATTTATATCGTTAATATAATATGGAATTAGATTGTTCTAATATTTTCAGTGCCGTCTAAGATATTGAGATGCGCTTGTCATGTAGCTCGAACCATTATCATTAAATAATCCATGAGAAAATGGCCGTTAGAATTTATTTATTTATTTTATTTATTTATTTTACCTCATGGAGTTAAGACCGTAAAGTCTTCTCTTCCACTTCACCAGAATTAGGGGCATAGGTGGGAGGATATTATTCGAATGGATCACAGCGAATTTGGATATCGGAAATATGAACTAAATTCAATTGGCTGAGGGCCTTAGTCAATAAGGCATTCAATCTACGGGTTACTTGGGTCATAGAGTTGGTTAGTTAGATGGTTATTTATAAGTATTCTATTCTATAGTAATTCTGCCCGAGGGCAGGTCTTTCGCTTAATCATAGCATTTTCCTGCTATGCCTTGCAGCTTTACTAGTGAATTATGGGCGTGTTAGCATCCCGTTGCTTTCCACACCGGTGAAGAATGATGATGATAATGATGATGACTGGATGATTTTCGTGGACCGTTGGGCCCTACGCTTCCTGACATTTGTCTCACAGATGACGAAAAACCCCGAAAAAATCTCATCCAGGAGCCTGTCTCGACCGGGAATCTAACCCAGGCCCGTGCATGGCAATGCAGCACGCTACCATATTCTTCCTGTAAAAACAATTTCTGATCATTGAGTGATATCGTAGAAAGCCCTTGGGCTACCAGTGGGTTCCAGGCCTCATAACGTGCGATTTACAGAAATGGACTACAATTAGTGTAGGTGTAACATTGAATAGCATGTGGATCCCCAGGGCTTATTAACTGAAACCTCTATTTATTGTAGCTACCCAAATTCTTTACCAAGCTGGGTTGGTACCTGCTCCATAAGATAATTCTTCCTCCCCCAACCATTACTGAGTAGTTAAGGTAAGATGCCTTGGCGCAGAACTACGGTACTTGTGCTGGTTCAAGCTCCATGGGGGAAGACATTTTTTCATGGGGTTTCGGCCAGTATGGGACCGGTGCCCACCCAGCATCCTGAGGAAGAATTTGGGTAGCTATAATAAGTAGATGCTCCAGGTTAAGAAAACCAGCTATAATGGCTGAGGGTCTCGACATGCTGACCACATGTTACCTCTACACTGGCTGGATGATCGTCTACTTCTATGATTAGCACATGTAGATGTGAGGACAACAGCCGGCTAATTGGCCAAGAGTCTTCTAGGCCTGTCGCGCCATGGAGTTTTAAGTTAAGTTATGGGGACTCGAACCTGTGCACTAGGTTATCCCAAGGCTCCCAAGACTAAAGGAGTTTTTTTTCGCAAAATAAAATACGCACACACTATTTTTTCTGTATGACCTTAATACAGTTACCTGTTGTCTAATAATTAATTTTTCTCTATTTATATATATATTTATACCATGTCATTAATAATCGTTTCCTCTTTTTTTATATATCTTGTAAATATTATATATTTAATTCGTTAAATCTCGATTAAATCGAAATACATTATAGGCTACATATTAATTGTATTGTATTTATAACATGTAATAATTTATGTATATTGGAATTTAGTACTACTTTTTTGTACTTTTTAAAACCCGGTTGAGTGGCAGACAAGGCCTTGAGGCCTTAACTCCGTCAGGTAAAATAAAGCTATTATTATTATTATTATTATTATTATTATTATTATTATTATTATTATTATTATTATTACTATTACCTCAAATAATAAATATTATTGTGGTTGGATCATGACAACCCGTGCCGACTTCATGCCAAAATTAAGAAATGAACATTGGTAATGGGTTAACATATAGGATTCTAGAACTAAAATTTTATTAGTAAATAAAGAAATCTAAATTTATATTTGCTCTAAACTCGACTTCATTATTATCCAGTGTAATTGGTGTTTCTCGTATAATGTATCATATTTATATTATTATTATTATTATTATTATTATTATTATTATTATTATTATTATTATTATCGTATCATTATTGTTATTACCCTTTTAAATGTTTGTACATGAAATTTACATTGCTACATTACTGTATCTTTAACTGTTTATAATTAGTAAGTTATAGTGTATGTCTATATTTGTCAAATATTTATTTGTATTTGTGCTGGTTGAGTGGAAGAGAGGGCCTTATGGCCTTAACTCTGCCAGAATAAATAAAGTATTATTATTATTATTATTATTATTATTATTATTATTATTATTATTATTATTATTATTATTATTATAAAACACCAGTATGCCCAAAACTTTTAACCATTTTCTATTTTAAAAAAATGAATTTCGTTAGCCTAAGTTATCAAGTACTGACATGTTTCGAAGAAAGTTAGCACGGATTGCGTGGGCTTACGTACACCAAATTGTATTTAGAATTGTTTTAATATTTTACACATAAATTAAGAGAATATGCATTAAAAATAAAATACTTTGATTTTTTTTACACCCTACTCTGCACTCTACGTAGATCTGGGCCCAGCATGGTGTCTCGGAGCACTCGGCTACGACATGGAACTATTACCACTTTTAATATAATTAAATGAAATATGTGTTTTTAAATTTAGATTAATCGATATGCAGTTAAATGGTTGTGTTGATCACCAATTATAATTGTTTATGATATGGCAGAATCTTTTATTTACTTTATAGGTTACGGTTGAATGTCAGAGTGAATTGTTGTGTGGTCTGTCAGATTAATCGGCCGATGTGAATTCAACATTTGACGTAGTATCTCCTGTCACGTCACACAAAAATAAATGACATAAATCCCAATATCAGAGAGGATTGCTTTTTTTACTTACAGCTCTCGCGTCAAAATGTTATGTGAAGTATTACAAAGACGTATAGTGGTTTCTACATAGCTGTTCGTGGTTATGTCAAATACATGTGGCTGTTTTAATAAAATACTGAAGTTTTTATTTGTTATAAATGTTTTATGAAGTTCATTTCACCCCATCATTTAAGCAGATTAAATAATTTTATGTGAATTTGATGGTCATAAAGAATTAAATTCGCTAGGAGCATGAAAATGAGGGAAATTTTAAAGAAGTGGCTAAATTAAAATACCTAGGAACAATAATTACAAATATATATGAGATGCACAAACAAATTAAACATAGCCTCAATTCTGGAAATGCATGTTATTGTGCAGTACAGGGAATCTTGTCGTCCTAACTTCTCTCAAAAGATGTTAAACTAAAATATATAAAACTGTTATAATTCCAGTTCTAATATATGGATGCGAAATATGAACTTTAAGGAAGCAGACAAAAAAAACGAATGTTTGAGAATAAAGTCCTTAGGAAAATGTTTGGACTAAAGAGAGATGAACGGATTAATAATAATATTAATAATTATTATTATGTTCAGATTTTCAATGTTTACACATATTTCTGTGCCTGTTCCTCCAGGTTAGGGGTTGATGCATCAGGCCAGCTCCCTGTTAATAAAAAATAAACATAACAATGCTAAAAAACCAGACGAGCACGAGAGGAATCTCAATAATAATTATAATAATAATAATAATAATAATAATAATAATAATAATAATAATAATAATAATAGAGAAATGATAATAATAATAATAATAATTATTATTATAATAATAATAAAAAAGGAGAAATAATAATAATAATAATAATAATAATAATAATAATAATAAGTAGTAGGAGAAATATTGGGCGCCCGCGTAGAAGATGGTCTGAACAATTTTAACACTTCTAGCTTTCATGAAACCGGAACGAGCCAACAGGCTTAATCCCTGGATGATGATGATGATAATAAGTCCACCGCTGTGGTCTTTAGGTGACAAGCAGAGGGCCCGCGTTCGATCCCCGGTCGGTACAAGTTTCTTGGATAATAATTTGTTTCGGGGTTTTTTCCTCACATGTAAGACCAATGTAAGGAAACTTTAAGGCCCAAACGGTCCCCGAACATCATCTGGCCATCATCATCATCATTAACATATTCATTAAATTTAGGTTTAAGGCCTCTCCTGGCGCATCATTACACATCATCATCACCACCTATCATCGGGGCAGCGTAACTCCGCCTTCCAGGCGCCCCAACCTCAGAAGTGGTCACAATAACTCCATGCCAAGAGAGAATACCAGAATCGAAATGACAACGTGGTGGCATTGAATAAATAATAATAATAATATATCTATCTATCTTCGGGTTTTACAGCTGCTGCCGTCTTCCCGTGCCAAACCTCCAAAGCCTACGGTCTGGGCATCTTCGATGCTTAGCCCTCTTGCTTGCGTTACTGTCTTCATGATTTCCTTGCATTTTAACTTTGGTCTCCCTCTTTTCTTCTTTCTGTTCGGATGCCATTCATATAGTTGCTTCGGCCATCGCTCATCTTCCATTCTTAAAACATGTCCTAACCACTTTAATTCATTCTCCTCAATTCTTTCAATTATGCTTTCTTCTGCTTCCATTATGTTTCTAATTTCCTTATTTGTGATATGTTCTAATTTAGACTTTCTGGCACTTCTGCGTAAATAATCCATTTCTAGAGCTAATAATAAAATAAATAAATAAATAAATAAATACAAATCCTGATAATAATTATAATGATAATAGTAATAATCATAACAGTTACAATAATACATTGATAATGATGTTTATTTGTTGTGGGAGGGTTAAGGTTATAAGACTTCCTCTTGCATTAGCCAGCAAAAAATAAGTAATACAAAGTACAGATTTACGAATATAAATACAGTATGCAAGTTATAATAAATAGGTTAAAAATAAACATATAAGATATTTAATACAATATATGTAGCTCTTTTAACTATTCGTCTATTCCAGTACATCCCCATATGGAAGCAAGAATCCTCTCTTGCTTGAGTTTCTTACCAAGTTAATTTACTTACGCCCTTCTCTTAAATAGGAGTAGTAGATTTTTTCTTGGGAAGGAGCTATGACAGTTGGGGAGAAATTGAGAAATGTGATCATATCTTCGCAAATAAATATGAATATGATATACGTATTGTGAATATGCTGCAGTTTATCCTAAGTCCGTCGTCTGTGGCGGTTAATAACATTGCAATAATACAAATGTGGATTTATTAAGGTTTGGACTAAATTTATTTTGAAAGTTATAGGAAGTAACTTTAGAACAAATGTATATTTATTTCAGATTTTGCAATGTCTTTGACATCATCCTAGGTCCATTTCAGGATTCTATAGCCAATCTCTATTCCTCTGTTATTCTATGCCCCTCATCCACGCCTCTTTTCTTCCACTTTTGAGACTTCTACTTGTGTCCATATTAGATTTAGTCTTCCGCTCTTCGTGTAGTTTTTTTTTAATCTGTCATAAATAATGCCACGAGTGATTTCCAAGTCACTTAAAGGATTTGGAAATGAGTAGTGGCATTTGTTATGACTATTTAAAGAATACAATTAAGCTGTTTACTCATAAATCACTGTTTAAATATAGTTACGGTATTTTAAATATTTATATATTAATGTAAACGACGATGTTTGAAAACAAATTGGAAATGTGTGGTTATGTTAATTCACTACAACTTGATAATATTATTTATTTCCAAATAGGATCGCAATCAGCGATAATCTAATATTGTAAGAATGCACCCTAGTGAAGAAAAAATGAAACACACCAAACTGTATATTATAACCAATATTATAGGTTATTAATTATTTTTTAGGAAACAACTCAGTAAAATCATTATTTAAGAACACATTATTTATTGAACACACAGTTATCAAATGTGTAGTTCGAAGGAATCTCATTATTATTTGCTGTATTCTACGTGTTTGTTGGAGAGTGAGTCACTGCAAAATAAAGTTCTGACCTGTGCAGAATATTTATTTATTTTGGTAAACAGAATTCGATAAATAGTGAGGTGAAACACGACTGTCATTGGTTGTAAAACAAAATTCATTGAAACGTGATAGATCATAACCCCCCATTTCGGGCATGAGTTAAATAGTCACTGAAATATTGTTATTTTCATTTTAAAATTCTATAATTTCTAGAACAGTTCTATCAACAACTCTAATAGACATTAAAATACAATTTATCGTACACCAATTTTTATTAATCTGTCGAATTCCATTCATAAATATTTTCGGTAATCTGCCCTCGGTCATCCTTTTCATATGCCCAAATCATCTTAGTTGTATAGTTTTTATAGTTTCTATTAGGTACCTTTGCACTTTTATAGTTTCTTTTATAACATTATTTCTGATTTATCTGCTCGAAATCCTTGCTGATCGTCGCGAGAAGTCCATTTCTGTTGATTGTAATTTGTCTGTCATTATTGCTTTCAAATGTAATATGTCTGAGCCACATATTATTGTGTTTTTGACAATTGCATGTTAAGTGATTGTTTTTGTTTTATTGTGATACCGAAGAAAATTTGGATAGAAGGGGTACAAGCAGCTATGAATATCAGGGGATTGGAGGAAGATCAGTGGATGGACAGAGAGGAATTGTGTTTGGTTTCCGGAAGACGGCGGCAGCTGCCATGATACCGGATGATGATGATTATCTTTATTCCATAAAATAGGTCTACTCTTAACGATATTCTGCTGGCCTACATTATTAATTCTTGTATTAATGTTATCTTCCTGATTCCTATTATTACAAGTACACTGTCAACTACTGAGTGCCGAAACCTACTTTGGAATTTCCCCCAGAGAAGCTGTGTGATGTACCAAGGCTGTGTAAAAAAAACAATTGCCGTTTTAAATGCAAGGTACAGAAATCGAAGCCAGAATCCAGCAATAGCAGCCCACTGTATGGAAAAATTGTACATCCCTGCATTAGTTAAGCTCAGAGTGGAGTGAGGCGGGACTCGGCGCGGACGGTAATGAGGGTTTTCCTGTATGCCAATACAGGAGTTGTATTACTTCTGTACAGTTGAAGTGAGAGACCTGACGCTTGATTTTAGTGTCTTACAGTCAAAAAACGGCAGATAATATTTTGACACGGCCTTTGTTCATCGCAACTCTTTTCTGGAAGAAATGTTAAGGCAAGTTTCGGCATGCAATGGTTGACAGTTCCCTTGTTAGTTATTTTGACCTCTGAATATGTGATTGTTTTTATTTTTTAATATTAATTTTTTATTTTAATATATTATTTTGGGTTTTCTCTTTTGTCAAATAGTTCGTTTTATTTTGATTAGAGTCCAGACTCCATTTCTCTTATTCTTTCATGCATTTCCTCGTCATACATTCCATACCTTCAAATTCTTCTCCAATTAGTAGTTGGTCAACTGCGAACAACAGTGAATATATGGTTTCTTCTCTTAACAATAAATTTGAAAATACATGCATGCTAAAAACGAAAAAATATCTCAAAAAAGTCTGTATTGAGAGGGAGAAGTTATATGGTATCCGAGTATATAATTTATTAATAAGAATTGGTTGTAAAATAAATTTTATTTGAATTTCGGAGTTCGGAATTCCTAAAAAGTTAGTTAGACTTATACGAATGTGTCTAAATGGCACAAAGAGTAGGGTGCGTGTAGGCAAACAGTTTTCGGACACTTTTGAAATCCAGAATGGGTTGAAGCAAGGAGATGCACTATCTCCTCTACTATTTAATTTTGTACCAGAGCATGCCATTAAATCTTTAGGGAATGAGGAAGGCCTTTAACTCAATGATATTAATAAGCTGTTAGTTTATGCTGATGATGTAGTACTATTGGTCGATAGCGAGGAGATACTAAGGGACAACACGCACACACTATTGAGTAACACTAAGAAATTAGGACTGGAAGTAAATATCAATAAAACTAAATATATGGTCACACGTAGAAATACATTATATAATGGAAATGGACAGCTAATGGCAAATGAGGGAAATTTTGAGGAAGTGGCTGAATTCAAATACCTAGGAACAATAATCACAAATAGAAATGAGATGCACAAAGAAATTAAACATAGGCTCAATTCTGGAAATGCATGCTATTATACATTGCAGAGACTCTTGATGTCCCAACTCCTTTCAAAAAACGTTAAACTGAAAATATATAAAACTATTATTCTACCAGTTATATTATATGGGTGCGAAACATGGACTCTCATTTTAAGGGAAGAAAGCAGATTACGAGTATTTGAGAATAAAGCACTTAGGAAAATTTTTGGACCAAAGAGAGATGAACATACAGGTGAATGGAGAAGATTACATAACAGTGAACTACATGGTCTTTATAAGAAGCCAGATATAATAAGAACAGTTAAGTCTCGTAGACTACGATGGGCAGGACATGTTGCACGTATGGGGAATGAAAGACGTGCATGGAAGCTTCTTGTAAGAAAGCCAGAGGGAAAACGCCCAGTTGGTAGACCAAGAATGAGGTGGGAGAATAAGATTAACTATGATTTGAGGGAAGTAGATTATACAGGGAATGATTGGAAAACATTAGCTCAGGATAGGGGTGTATGGAGAGCTTATTACCGCGCGGTCATCAACCTACTGGTTCTTTAGTGTCAGTGAGTAAGAGTAAGTAAGTAAGTATACCGGAAATATTGGAAGAACAGCCTGTAGAATGTATCCTTCGATTAGACGATTCTTGAGATGAAATGTCATGCCTATTACCTCTCCTCTCCATTTTTTATTTTTTATTTGTGAAAACAACCTCTACAATATAAATATCAAAGTATCTAATAGCTAACCTATAAAAAGCAATGCATGCCTCAACTTTGGATGTTACATTAAATTGAAGTAGATGAGAGTCGTACTATGCTCCAAGTTAATATTTACATTACTAACGTAATGTACTTCAGAATTTAAGTACTTGTACTTTTGTTTAAATGTCAGAAGTTCAAGAACTTTCACCGTGAAGTTGTTTAATGTAATAAGTTTCCAACGCGCCGATTTTAACGAGTGCTTTTCTGAAAAACATGTTATCTAATCCACACAAAACGGTACTAAAAGGAATTAAGGCATTAAAATGAAAAGTGTAGTAAGTATTTTTGTTGAAAATAATATTTACAAAGTGTTTGAATTGTTGTACATGAATTTTAATAGACTTTCTCTTTATATTACAATGAACAATTCATAATAGTATATTACGATGTGAGGTTGGGAATTGGTTATTTACAGAATCGAGGAAAATGTTTAAAAACGAGTGATAGGGAGGTTTTTAATTTACGAGATCCTGTAAAACACGTCACAAACCTGGTTGTATATTATTTTTTGTGCGATTGTGTTTTCAAAATAATAAATAATAGTAAAATAATAACATCTTTGTTGGAAATATTTGCGTTGATTATAAACAATTGACTAACCTTAACAGAGTGGCAATGTTCATTAGTTGAATCAACAGGAGCCCGCTGAACTAACTACTCTATGATCTAGTTGATGGTCTCTATTTAAATTGCTATTTTGGTGAAACCTCAGATCAAGTATCGAATATTGGATAATATAAAAGAACAAATAAATAGATTTTCTGCTGTATGACAGTGGCATTCGTACTTGATCTAAGCGGTTTTTGTGTCACTTCATTAAAAACATGCGTTGAACTAAATCAATTGTTTGGGAACACAGAGTTTAAATCAGGCCAGCAGCTTCACAATATCCTATTCTTTCTAAAACATTTAAATTTACGGAAATAGTTATAAAACCACGGTCGGGATTCATATTTTGTATTTGCATTTAGCAGCCTTAACCTTTCATTTTTCTTACAGCCGTGGGTCAGACATTATTTCTACAATCGTCTGAATATCATTATCAAAATGACTTGCGTTACACCCGAAATAAACCTCGTAAATTTTTTTTGTTTCACAAATGGTGTGAAATTTCGCCACTGAGACTTAAAGGTTACTTTACAACATACATATTAGATATTGTTTGGACGATTTTAAATACTTTATTTTATATTGAACATTTATAAAACTCATAAAACTTTAAAAACAGTGTATAGCAGAAAACCACTACATGATGTGTTGACAGGCTCACCACAATTTCAATAATGGCTAATAGCCATGTGCTTATTAAAAACAATGCAATATTTTAACGCATTAGACCATGTTTGAACATGAATAAACTAGATACTGTTAAAATAACTCTGCTCAGTGCCAACTTATTCTGAATAAAATTTCCACTTCTATAATTTACACGAATTATAACCAAGAAAGCCTAATATATAGAAGTATTTACACAAAGTGAGTCACAAAAATATATGTCTGATGGATGGATTCTGATTAAATTCAGTATATGATTAATTCAGTATATAAACTTCCTAGGGTCGATATTCAGTTCATTTGTGAATATATATATTGACCAATGCATTTAAGATAATGAGATTGGGAGCAAAAAAAGAAATACGAAATGAGGTGACATACATTACAATATATTACATTGCTACATTACAATACATTAAATTACAGTTATATTGTATTACATTAAATTAACTTATACATTTTTTACGAGTATATTATACTATATTCTAATCACTCGTTTAGGGAGGCTCTCCATGTACTTGTGTGGTCACAAATGATTCATGATCCAGAGTTATATATCCTCTCCGGCCCCTGTAAGATCCGAGTGGCATAGGACGTGTAAAATTATGTACAAAGGGATATTTTAAAGTAAGAAAAAGAGAGAGAGAGAGATATGCTACAATAATATAAAAATACATTAAATTCATTACATAATTTATATTATTCTATTGTACTGGACTCTTACTTTAAGGGAGGAAAGAACATTACGAGTATTTGAGAATAAAGTTCTTAGGATTTTTTTGGACCAACGAGAGATGAACAGACAACCTAACGGAGAAGACTACATAACAATGAACTACATGGACTTTATAGGAAGCCAGATATAAAAAGAATAGTTATGTCTCGTAGACTGAGATGGGCAGGCCATGTGGCACGAATGGGGAAGGAAAGACGTGCATGGAAGCTTCTTGTAGGAAAACCAGAGGGAAAACGTCTGGTTGGTAGACAAGAATGAGGTGGGAGAATAACATTAACTACGATTTTAGGGAAGTAGATTATGCAGGGAATGATTGGAAAACATTAGCTCAGGATAGGGATTCATGGAGAGCTTATGTCTGCGCGGCCATGAACCTAAAGGTTCGATAGTCAGTGAGTTAGTTAATTAGTTAGTTAGTTAGTTAGTTCCTTTATTGTACTGTCTTATATTTAATATTACATACTCCTGTTATAATTCTTCATTATCATAATTAAAAATAGCACTTCAGATATAAGTTAATTAAATAATGAATATATTTATAAAAATTATTTTACTAACTAACTAACTCACTGGAACTATCGAACCCGTAAGTTCATGGCCCGCGCGGACATAAGCTCTCCATATATCCCTATCCTGAGCCAATGTTTTCCAATCATTCCTTGCATAATCTACTTCCCTCAAATCATAGTTAATATTATTCTCCCCCCTCATTCTTGGTCTACCAACTGGGCGTTTTCCCTCTGGTATTCCTACAAGAATCTTCCATGCGCGTGTTTCATTCCCCATTCATGCCACGTGTTCTGCCCATCGCAGTCTACGAGACTTAACTGTTCTCATTATATCTGGCTTCATACAAAGACCATGTAATTCACTGTTATGCAGTCTCCTCCATTTATCTGTCTGTTCATCTCTCTTAGGTCCAAAAATTTTCCTAAGCACTTTATTCTCAAATACTCGTAATCTCCTTTCCTCCCTTAAAGTAAGAGTCCATGTTTCGCACTCATATAAAGTAACTATTAGAATAATAGTCTTATATATCTTCAGTTTAACGTTTTTTGAAAGGAGTTGGGAGGTCAAGAGTCTCTCTAATGCATAATAACATGCATTTCCAGAATTGAGCCTATGCTTAATTTCCTAGTGCATGTCATTCCTGTTTGTGATTATTGCTCCTAGGTATTTGAATTCAGCCACTTCCTCAAAATTTCCCTCATTTGTCATTAGCTGTCCATTTCCATTATATAATGTATTTTTATGTGTGACCATATATTTAGTTTTATTGATATTTACTTCCAGTCCCAACTTCTTAGTGTTACTCAATAGTTTGTGCGTGTTGGCCTTTAGTATCTCCTCGCTATCGGTCAGTAGTACTACATCATCAGCATAAACTAACAGCTTATTAATACCATTGAGTTGTAAGCCTTCCTCATTCTCTAAAGATTTAATGGCATGCTCTAGTACAAAATTAAATAGTAGAGGAGATAGTGCATCTCCTTGCTTCAACCCATTCTGGATTTCAAAAGTGTCCGAAAACTGTTTGCCTACACGCACCCTACTCTTTGTGCCATTTAGACACATTCGTATAAGTCTAACTAACTTTTTAGGAATTCCGAACTCCAGCAGGATACTATATAACTTCTCCCTCTTAATTGAATCATATGCTTTTTTGAAGTCTACATACAGTTGATGTACAGTATCATTACATTCCCATTTCTTTTCTAAAATCTGTCTTATACTAAAATCTGATCTGTTGTAGACCTGTTTCTTCTAAATGCACATTGATGATCTCCTAGAATGTCATCAATATAGGGAGTAAGTCTGCTTACTAATATATTTGTTAGAATTTTGTACGAAGTTGAAAGTAATGAGATGCCCCTGTAGTTGATGCAATCAGTTTTATCTCCTTTCTTATAAATGGTATGATAATTGATTCTTTCCATTCATCTGGAAGAGCTTCTTTTTCCCAAATCATACTAAGCAACCAGCGTATCTTGTCCATCAATTTTTCTCTCCCTGATTTTATCAGTTCTGCTGGGATCTCATCTGAACCTGATGCTTTATACATCTTCAATTATTCAATCGCCATTTCAACCTCTAATGCACTTGGCTCTGCGACTAGCATTTCTGCTGTCTGTAACTTATCCTCCTCAATGTCCTGTTCTGTATGTACATTTATAGCTGATTAAAATAACTTTTCCATCTATTTAATATACTCCTGGAATCTGCAATCATATCCCCATTTTCATTCCTAATTATGTTTGTTCTAGCCTGAAACCCTTTCTTCTCTATACTAATTCCCTTATATAATTCTCTAATGTTCCTATTTTTTGCATTCATTTCAAGATCATTAATCTTCTCTCTCAAATATTCCCTCTTTTTACTCTTTAGTAATTTGGTGGTTCCCGTCTAACACTACCCATTGCTCTAAATTTACCTCATTTGGCTCGTGTAACCATTTCATTTTTGCTAGCTTCCTTTTCTTTACAATGTCGGCACATTCCTCATCAAACCATTTCTTGTTTTGCCTCTTTTTTAAACAACCAATGCTTTCTGATGCTGACAATTTAATAGTATCTCTTATAGCCTCCCATTCTTTATTTATATCAGTTTCTTCTTCGTTTGCCACATTGCCATCTGAAGATTCCAGTACTTCAAATCTATTAGCAATTTTGATTTGGTATTCTTGCGGCATTTCATCATTTTTCAAGTTTTTAAATTCATATTTTACAGAATCATCTTCGCGTTTGTTCCTCTCATAAGCGATAGTCGTTGTCTGATTTTCACTCTGACCAGATGATGATCCGAATTGCAGTCTGTCCCTCTAACTGATCTAACATCAATGATGCTACTGTGCCAGCGTTTATCCACTAATACATGATCTATCTGGTTCCGAGTTTCTCCATCTGGGGACGTCCAGGTGCATATATGAATATTCTTATGCTGAAATGTTGTGCTCTTAACCATGAGATTCTTTGATGTGGCAAATGTGACTAATCAAACCCCGTTGTCGTTACTATCTTCATGAAGACTGAATTTGCCTATTGTTGGTTTGAATATATCTTCCCGCCCCACTTTACTCTCAATATTTTGAAATTTGAAGATATATTCATTGTCTTGCACGCCGTAGCGTAGTGGTTAAGGCACTGCGGGGTTCACGTCCCGGTGGGGTCAGGATTTTTAAACTGACCCATACCTTCTGGCGGGCACTATGGTCCTGAGGTGGACTCAGCCTCTAACGGAAATGAGTACCAGACACATGTTCTGGGGTAAAGGCGGCCGTCACGCAGGGCTGACAACCCGGCTGACATCAAGTGCCGATTGTCTAGAAAAAGTGGGAACCATAACCTTCTACCACCCCAAGGACCTCCTAAGGTCTGTAGTGGGATCGCTTTACTTTTGTCCTGCGCCGTAGCTGAGTGGTTAAGGCAAGAAGCCTTGGCGCAGAGCTACAGGACTTGCGCTGGTTCGGGTCTCCATGGGGGAATACATTTTTCTCATGGAATTTCGGCCAGTATGGGACCGGTGCCCACCCAGCACCGCGAGGCATTTAGATAGCTACAATAAGTAGCAACTCCAGGTTGAGAATTCCAGCTATAACGGCTGGGGGATCCGACATGCTGACCACATGTCACCCCTACACTGGCTAGGTGATCGTCTACCTCTGTGATTAACACATGTAAATGTGAGGTCAGCAGCCGACTGGTCAGCCAAGGGCCTTCTAGACCTGTCGCGGTTGGAGTTTTATTCGAAAATATTGATGGGTTTAACTTGAAAAAATGGCTAATTTTTACTAATATCATAGTTTTTCTTATTATTTTCTAATCATAACAGATAATAATCTCTGCTTAGAATAAATTTGAATGTATCACGTTTGGTATTATAATTTCAAAGTCATAATCTTCTACTGTATTTACATACAAATAAATTCATTCTACAGATTCTTCATTATATTTCCATCATGTTATTCAAATTTCCTACTGCTGTGAAATGGGCAATTAATTTGATTCGCAGAACGTAGATAGAATTGAGTTCAGAGACAGATAATGATTAAACTTGGCTTTGTACGGCTGATCCTCCATTATGTTTTAAGTACTTGTGCGTATGTTTTATTCATTTATAAAATATTTAAAAATGCATGACGTTATGCAAATATATCAAGGCCATTATATCATGTTTAAGAAAGAAATATTATCAAAATGCAAAATCGAAAGAACATTTTTTTTTGTTCCAGCATTAAACGCGGCACGTGCAATTATATTTCGTCAGCTTTTTCACAACAATTAAAATTCATATCGAGAAAATGTTAATCGTTTACTGAATTTGCAGATCATTTCATTATGGATTCAATTTGCAATATTTTATACTTAGCAATTTTAAAGAAGAAAAATGCATTCTGAATAAATATTTTTCAGTAAAACTGTGCAAAAAACGAATTGGTTAAATTACTTAAAAAATACAAAATTACGCAAGAATACACAATAATAGCAGTAGGGTTATGCATTTCATTTATTTCACTGTCTTAATGTATTTAATCTGTCCCGCGCTGTAGCCGAGTGGTTAAGGCACTGGCTCGAGTCTCTATGGGGGAAGACATTTTCTAATGGTATTTCAGCCAGTATGGGATCGGTACCCACCCAGCATCGTGTGAGGCATTTGGGTAGCTACAATAAGTAGCGGTTCCAGGTTGAGAAAACCAGCTATAACGGCTGGGGAACTCGTCATTTTGACCACATGTCACCCCTACACTAGCTAGATGATCATCTACCTCTGTGTTTGACATATGTGGATGTGAGGCTAGGAGCCGGCTGGTAGCCTATGGGCCTTCTAGACCTGTCGCGCCATTGGACGTTTTTACTGTTATTACTATATTTAATTTAGATTATGAAATTTATGAATAACAGTTCACAATGTTTTATTCCATTACATTAAACAAACTGGTATGAGCATTTGAGTTTCTCTAACTCAACATTTAGACATTGTAAAGAATGAAAGAGAGCAAAAATTAATTGCTACATGAGCCAAATGAAATAAATTTACAACATTTGCGTAACATCAAATTGCGTACCACTAGGGTTTTAAAGAGTAAAGAGAGGGAATATTTGGGAGAAAAGATTAATGATATCGAAATGAACGCAAAAAAAAAATATTATCAGAAAAACATTTAAGGGAATAGGATACAATGAAAAGGATTTCGGGCTAGAAGGAACAAAATTAGAAACGATAATGGAGATATGATTTCAGATTCAAAGAAGGTATTAGAAGATGGAGACAATAATTCAAATATTTATTAAATATACATGCAGAACAGTATACTGAAGATAATGATTTACAGACAGCAGAAATACTTAAGCCATAGAAAAGAGGGCGTTAATGATTAAAAATGGCGATAGAAAAACCACACTGTTATTATTGTATACGTCATCAGATTTAGAAGGAATCCCAGCCGAACTCATAAAAAAATGAGGGGAAAAATTGATAGAAAAGAGATACACTGGTTGGCCAGTTTGATGTGGGACAAAAGGGTCTGTTAAAATTAATGGAAAGAATAAATTATCGCGCAGTCTACAAGAAAGGAGATAAAACTGATTGCAAGAATTATAGGGGCATTTTATCATTTTTTAAATATCTTATAAAATTCTAACAAATATATTAGTATCCAGGATATCTCCGTATATTAAAAAGTAATTATGATGTGCCTAATCAATGTAGGCACCTCCTAGTCATATCATCGGTCATCAATTGTCATCATTATTTAAATACAATTTAACCTATATCTTGAATTCCACAATGAAAATACTATGTGCATAACAACTGGTTTGAGCATTTTGTACATACTTATAAATATTTATTTAGGCAGCTAACCTTACTTTAATTTATTTTTATCCCACACTATGTTTGTTTTAGCTAATACTATACCCATTTGCATTGATGATTGTTCAGTATATATTGTAATTATTCTTTTTCTTCCTTCCAAGTATTAGGCCAAGGCCTGTTACGATCCTATAGAAAATGTTCCATAGCGTTTCATAGGACGGCCCAGTGACCTTCGTCCTCTTGGTATATAATTATAAACAGCTTTAGGGATCCGATTTGAACTCATTCTTTCAAGATGGTGTTTCCAATTTAGTTGGTACTGTTTAATATATTCCAAAATTGGCGTAGTCTTCAATTCTTTTAAGATATCGGTGTTCCTTTTCCGATCCCATCTGGTGTAACCCGCTGTTCTGCGCATGAATCTCATTTCACAACCCGTTATTCTGCTTTCATGTTGTCTTTTTAGTGTCCATGCTTCACTACCATAGGTCAACACTGGTCTAGCCAAAGTGTTATATAAACGTAATCTGGTGTTTTTTGTACAAGGGATGGTTTCATAACTTGATTAATAATTCTCAAACTTTTATTATAACTAGTATTTTTTTCAGGTATATCCTTTTCATCCCAGATGTATTTTATTAATATTTTTAAATTGTTATAAGTATATAAATGTTTGTATTATTTTATTATTAGCTGGTTGAGTGGAAGAAAATGCCTTATGGCCTTATAACTGCCAGCTTAAGTAAACCAGTAATCAATTAATTAATTAAATTAAAGTTCGTATAGTTGTGTGTGTTCTGGCCGCAGATTCATGCTGGAATGGGGCGCAAAGGTAGAGAGATTACGGTAGAAGAAAGAAAATTAATTAATCATTTACATAATCAGTGCAAATCTCTAAATGAAATTAGTGTAATAATTGGATGGCCAACAGCAACCATTCAGCATATAATTAATAGAGATGGCGAACGAAAATCTTTAGAAAATAGCTTCAGATTAGGATGTCCTAAAAACTGGATTTTAATGCTGAAGAAGTGTTAATGAGAAAATTAAAGCAAAATCCTCAAAATAGTGCATCTAAATTAGCCGTTATTATCAAGAATAACTTTAATATTAGTATTTCTGCTAGCAGTGTTCTTATCTGTCTAAGAGCTAACGAACTACATGAGAGAACTGTCCATAGAAAATACTTTGTAAGAAAAAGTAATGCCACTACACTTGATAGCAGTAATTAAGAAAATGTATGAGAAAACAAAAATAAAAATAAATCGAAGGGAACCAATACATATAACAGGAGGAGTTAGACAAGGTTGTCCACTATCAACTACGCTTTTTAACATTTATTTCGACGACATGATAAGATCATGGAAGCAAATGACGACTGGGGGAACTAACTTAGGAAATATAGTAATAAAAACAGTAGCCTTTGCAGATGACCAGATTTTAATAGCAAAAACAGAGGGCGAACTACAAAGAATGCTATATAAACTAAATGAAATATCAAAAAAATACAACATGGAAATATCCTCACAAAATAAAAAACAATGGCCATCAAGGGCACTCATCCAGTTCGGACAAATATAATATTGGAAAATAAACCAATAGAACAAGTAGTAAGATATAACTTCCTAGGTTGCGAAATATCATACACAGCGGAAACAGATATAAATAACAAACTAAATAAGTTTAATTATATAACAGGAACACTAAAAAGAACTTTGAAAAATAAAGCCAGGAAAAACTCTAAAATGAAATTATACAAGACAATGGCAGTGCCTATTATTACTTATGGGTCCGAAACATGGACAGTGACAACACAACAATCTGCCGGAATACAAGCTGCTGAAACGGGCTGTAGGCCGGACTCTAACTTAAGGAAGGAGCAAATATTACGAGTATTTGAGAATAAAGTTAAGCGAAGCGAGGTTGGGAAGTGTTTTTACAGATTCGAGGAACATTTTTAATAACCAAGGAATAGCGAGGTTTTTAATTTCCGAGATCCTGTAAAACACTTCACAAACGTGCGTTGTACATTATTTTTTGCGCGATAGTGTTTTCAAAATAATAAATAATAGTAAAATAATAACATACTCGTATTTGTTGGAAATGTTTGCGTTCATTATAAACAATTGACTAACGTTAACAGTGTGGGCAATGTTTATTAGTTGAAACAACAGTAGACCGTAAGACCAATTAGTGATAATATAACAGGAGGCCGTGAGACTAATTTGTGATAAATTGGCGGCAATTACGTATTTATTGTTTTATATTGTTTCAAATAAAGTTAATTCATTTAAAATGCAGTGATTTGTTTCTATAATGAATATTAACACTACCTTTTGGATATTTTTTGTATATACATTGTATGTAGTATACATAGAGGGCAGTGGTTTTACTTTCCACACGCGTGTTTGTAATATGTAATATTACAGTATAGTTATTTAATTACAGTATATTTATTTAGGTTGGAAACCCCGAAATGTAGGAAGTTGAACTTTCAATCATGGTCGCCATTGCTGTAAGTACGACAAAACACTCTATCGCGAAAAAAAAAACAGTTAAGTCATATAAAGTGCGATGGTAAGGATATGGGGCATTGAATGGAGAATGAAAGAGGGGCGTGAAAATTACTTATAGGAAACCAGATGGAAAGCGCCCAGTAGATAGCCAAAGAATGAGGTGAGAGAATAACATTAACCATAATTTGAAGGAGGTGAATTATTCAGGGAATGATTGGATAACATTAGTTGGGATAGATATGCAGGGCAATGTTGAGCCTATATCCTAGAGGTCATGAATCTCCGGGCGATAGTGCCAGTTATTATTATTTTT
>JASPKZ010009750.1:87500-90500 GCA_030220185.1 Diploptera punctata
AATAATTGCATGCATTTTATTTATTTTTTCTTAAAATACTAATTCAATCATAAAACCCTGCACTACTTTGTTACTCATTGTATTTAGCACATGCAGTAAAAAATTGAACCTTCTAGGACAAAATTTGTGAATTCCGTTCAATTTTGAATGTAAAAAAATGCAGTGAAAATAAAAGTGTGGAAAAATAAGTTTAAAGATTTGCATGCAGTTTAAATACAAATTGTAACATACAGGCCTAACCAGCACTTTAGGGCACTTAGAAGCGTCATAGGCTTCTCAAACTTTGCCAACATATACGTTAGAGTATAGGCTATTTTTTAGTACAACAAATAAAAAATGACAATTTTGATCTCGAATGTTCAATTTTTTACCCATCAACCCCTTATGGAATCAGTCTTTGTGGAATGCATCGGTAATACGTCTACAGCTGACTATATATTATATTATATCAATCGTAATTGTTTTAGTATATCCACATGTATATATATATATATATATATATATATATTTGTTTTTCCTTTCTCTGTATTCTCGTTGTGGTGGTACTGGTGGTGCTTCCATGCACCTCTTTCATTCCCCACTCGTGCCACATGTCCTGTCCATTGCGGTCTACGAGACTTAAGTGTCGTATTATATTTGACATCCTATAAATACCATGTAGCTTATTATTATCTAGTCTTCTCCTTTCACATGTATGTTCATCTCTCTCGGAAAACTATTCATATTTTGAATAATTAATACAGTGCAAAATTAATCCAGTTTTCATAGGTTTCATTGTAATTTAACCTTTGAATTAACGGGTCCATTTACTTTTTTTAAATTGAACGAACACACCCTAAACATATCAGATACTGTCATTTTGTTCACACACTTACGAGACAATTTGCACTTAACCACAGTTTGATATTTTAAGCACTGCACAAAAGAACAAATATATGTACAGCCTTTGAAAAAAATGATGGCGCAACTCTTGATGATGGAAAGTTAAGTTTCGAAGAGCGATTCACACCAGTACGTTGTTACATGTTCTGACTCGTTTGAGTATAAAGCGGACGACATAAGTCTCTCTTCATGCAGCATTCCTATCGTTCGCTTCAGTGGAGCAATCGGTAAGATGCCCTTTTTCCGACGACATGGGCCCACGTTCGATTCTGGTCAGGTAGGTTTTTTATTCATTACTAGCTAATATTCGGCGTGCGCTGATACGCCTAAATAAGTGATAATGAGTTTTTACATTAAGTTGAACAAGTAATAATTATAAATTTATATCATTATTATTTTTAGATACCACATGACGATTACCCGGCATTGCCCGGGAATCTACGTATCCCGAAGTATTTGGCATTAATGTGCTGAAAAACAAAATTCGTTATTTTGAGTTATCCGTGCTGCTGCTCTGCTTGCCCGGAATCTACTTAATCCCGATCTTCTTGGTATCAATGAAGACAAAAATGGTTATTTTGAAGTATCCTAAAAGATAACATATGTAGAGTTTTTTGAGATATTCAATTGTGTGTACTTATTGGTGCATTTATTATGGTTTAGGCAGCGTAAGCCATTTAAGTGTACAAAAAGTCACTTTTATTTTACTTTTCACTACTAAGGGCAATTTTTAAGGGTGAAGAGCTTAAGCATTAAAATTATCTTGTACCCTATAACCTTCCTGGGAAAATCGTGAACATTATGCAAAAGCCTCATCACAACTGGATGAAAGGTACGGCAGTACACACTTGCCCGGTAATCTACTTACCACATTCTTCCTGGCATGAGTGAAAACAAAAATGGTTATTGTGAGTTATCCGTAAAAGGTAAACATATTTATTGAGGTATTCAATTCTGTGTAAATAATTGTGTATATTTGTTATGATTTAGACAGCGTAAGCCATTGAAGCGGAAAAAAAAAGGATTTTTTCATGTTTTTCACTACAACGGGTGATTTGTAAGGGCGTAGGAGTTGGGTACCACAACTCTCTTATGGCCTATGTTCATCCCGGGAATCTCCTGAACATTTTGCAAAAGAAACCCCACCACAATCCGATCAACGGTATGGCCGGGCATAAAGTACGAACAAAGAAACAAACAATTTTTATATATTAGATAACAAGAAACAGTGAAACTAATATGTAGAAAGAATGGAAGAGAGTAGATTACCCAAGAAAATCTAAGATTATTTTCCGAGAGGAGAACAGTTATCGGACGTCCTCGGAAGAGATGGTCTTAGATCTATTAGTGAAGAACGGAAAGGCAATTAATGCCTAAAGCAAGAAGTGAAGAAGAAGAAGAGGAAGAAGAAGAAAGTCTAAGGGAACAAAATATAATATACCAAGAACACTGCTTCATGGAACTCCACAGGACAGCATACGATTTTGTTTAATCTGTTTCGTACTTAACTGAAAATATGCGATGCTACGGACCAGATTTGATGATTCTATGATACGAGTATGTATGTATTACGTGATTTTTCAAATTTTAAAATAGTATTCATACTTTATAAAAATATTCCCAGTGTCCAAAACCAAACGTAAGCACATTTTCGGCTCAAGTTTGCAACAAATTTCGCACATTTTTAAATATCTTACAAATATTCTAATTTCATTTTAATTTCACGGATTATTTTTTTAATATTAATTAACACTTAATACCAATTTTAAACATTTTCTAAACATTTTCCCATGATATTTTACTGGAATATTTATCTGTACATTTTCTGTTTGATGTAACAGCCTTATTATGCATCCAGCCATTTTATTTCTTTGTTGGAATGCAGCCAACATATACTTCATAATTTCAGAACTTCTAATTTACACTACCTATTTTTTGGGCGTTTATTACATGTCACTCTATTTCATATTTTTATAGGTTAGGGTACATAAATTGCGGTAGGTTAGCTTTTAGGTTATTTTAGGCCTAAAAATATTTTATATTGAATTATACAACATCGTCATGTTGGTAGTATTACGTGAATAAAACTTGTATGCACTTCCATCTGTTGGTGCATGC
>JASPKZ010009751.1:0-134158 GCA_030220185.1 Diploptera punctata
AAGCATCACACGTAACAGCTTACTGGCGTGAATCGTTCTTCAAAACGTTTAACTTTCCATCAAGAGTTGCGCCATCAATGTTTTCAAGGCTGTACAGACGACTATGGAATTTCTTAAATTGTTCATTTTTATATACCATACGTGGTATGTTTCTACAAACACAATTTAGAATAATAAAAGCTCTCTACCACTATAAGCTAAACTTTTGCAATATCGTCAGTCCTGGTTGACCAAGGGTTACTATGTTAACCTCTGGTTACAAGGTTCGCAGACTCAAATCCGGCCGAGGTCAATAGATTTTTCAAGACATATAAATCCTGAGTATGGGTTACTTTGAAAAGGAAATAAAGTCGTATGTCTTATATCGTAGATTTACGGACCTCAAGCCTGAAAAGGAGTCCTTTGGGCAAAATGTATCAACTCTTTCACGGCCACATTTGAATTGGAATTGTATTGATTGTAATGACTAGGGAGCGGATTTTTATGTAATAAAAAATAAGATTGCAATGCAGATAGTATAATTATATTTATTCAACTGTTTGTGTGTGAAACAAGATAAAAGACAGTCAAACGTCTTACTTCTTATTTTACTATTCAACTGTTTGTGTGTGGAACCAAAACAAAAGACAGTCATAAGCCTAACTTCTCATTAATGCTACGTTGCAATCTTAAATTTTAGTACATAAAAATCCGCTCCCTAGTAATGACTTTAGCTGTTAAAGAGCGTCGTTAAATAAAATAGCATAGCACTTTGCAATACAAGTTGTTAGAAAGTGTAAGACGCATTTTCGTTTAACAGCTGGAGTAAGTGTTGTGACCACCGCACATAACTGAGTATTAAATTTATTTGACTGGACAAACTGAGATAAAAATATCTAGGCACGTTTATAGTCCTTGTAATTCAAATAACTTTATTTCTTATGCAGTATTACTTTTATGAGTGTGACACAGTTCAAATTCAGGATTAGGAATTTTGTTTTCAATAAGATACGACCTGTTCTTCTTAAAATACTATCAGCTTTAAAAAACATAAATAAAGGAATTCTATGCCATATTTTCACGTACATAAATTCAAATAAAAACCCGGAAAAACATACAATTGTTATTGTTTTAGCACGTGAATAATTATTTAAGAGAGAAATTATATATAAACCTGTGACTAGAACTTATCATTCCTTGATAATGACATGTGGGATCATGCCGAAAGGTCGGAATCAGTGACCAGAGGCCCAACTTGAATCCAAGACGCGGAAAACCCAAACTTTCTTATTCATATATATATATATATATATATTGATTTTAAAAATGTGAGAAACGCCTTAAAATTAAACGAAAATTTGAGCTGAAAGTAATCTAAAATCACCATAGACCTAATTACAATATAAAATGCTAGCTAATACCCGGCGTATGCTGCTACGTCTACATACATTAAAATTAATGTGATTTTATGTTTAGTTGAATAAGTATGTGGGAAAATAGTTATACATTTATATATTTTAGATACTCCGTGCTGATTACCCAATGTTGCCCGGGTATCTACTTATCTCGATCTTCTTGGCATAAATGAGCTAAAAGACAAATTCGTTATTGTGAGTTATCCGTAAAAAATACCCGCCATATGCTGCTATACTTGCACAGGAATCTACGTACTTGTCTCGATCTTCTTGACATCAATGAAAGACAAAAATGGTTATTGTGAGTTATCCGTAAGAGATAAACATATGCTGTCGTGGGCTTTTTTGTAGAGCGTTTTGTGATATTCAATTCTGTGTACATTAATTTTGTGTATCTGTTATGGTTTAGGCAACGCAAACCATTTAAGCGTCCAAAGGGCTACTTTTTTCACGTTTTCCACTACAAAGGGCGATTTTTGAGGGTGTAGGAGTTGAGTATCACAACTCTCTTACAGCCTATGTTCATCCCGGGAATCACCTGAACATTTTGCAAAAAGCCCCATCACAATCGGATCAACGATATGGCCGCGCATAAAGTACGAACAAACAAACAAAACAAACAAACAAACAATTATTCATATATATTAGATGTAATGGTCATTGCTCAAACAGAACAAGCAACTTTCATAAAACACCCCTACAAACAATTGAACGCTAAACTAATCTGGTGTACACTAACTTGGCTATTGATATTGGCGGATTCCTGATCTATAATCTCCTTATATGTTAGTAAACAATTTGGGAATTGGCTGTAGTGGGAACGTGTGTTTACGTTAGTAGTCACTTATTCTCCGATCGAATATTCACAGGTGGAAACAGGGCATACAATAACACTAATTTGAATTACTGTTTGCATTATGCATCCTTTGATAAAATATTCGAACTTATTATCCTCATCTTGTGAAGAAGAGAAGTTTTAATTAAAATACCGTATTTGGATTTAATAAACAAATTAAAGTACTATTCTTTGGATAATATTACAGGAGAGAAGTGTTGTCAGATCACTGAATGAAAAGTTAATTTAGAGAGAACCTAGCACTTTTATTATTTATCTAACTAACTAAGTAACTAATTCACTGGCACTCTCGAACCCCTAGGTTCAAGGCCGCACGGACATAAGCTTTTCATACATCCCTATCCTGAGGTAAAGTTTTCCAATCATATCCTGTATAACCTACTTCCCTCAAATCATGGTTAATGGCGTTCCTCCTGGTTTTCTTACAAGAAGCTTCCATGCCTCTTTTTTTTTCTTTCTCCATTTGTGCCACATGTCCTCCACATCGCAGACTAAGAGACTTAACTGTTGTTATTATGTCTAGATTCCTATAAAGATAATGTAACCCACTATTATGAAGTCATGTCCATTCGTCTCTCTGTTCATCTCTCTCTGGTCCAAAGTTTTCCTAAGAACTTTATTCTCAAATACTGGTAATCTTTTCTCCTCCCTTAAAGAAAGAATTCATGTTTCGCATCCATATAATAACCGGGAGAATAACAGTTTTATATATTTTCTGTTTAAAGTTTTTTTACATACGTTGGGACGACAAGAGTCCTTGTACGGATAATGGTAGTATGCATTTACAGAATTAAGGCTATGTTCAATTTCTTGCTGCACCAAACGCCTATAATAATTCGCGTTCTATATTATTAGAAAGTATTGCAGGAATCATGTAAATGAAGAAATAAAAAGAAAATAATAATTTGCAATGAACTTGGTATGAATAATGCTGAGGAAATAATGATGATGAAGAAGAGTACGATATTATTATGTCAAGTTTGTACACGGAAGTTATGAAGGCTTGGGCTGGTGTAATTTCATGGATGTTTCTCTTTGAAGCTTGGAAGCAGGTAGCGTTTGATCAGGGCGCTACACGTACAGGAGCCAGGGCGTGCTTGCTTGCATACTAAATATTACAGGCAAAGCAATTTTAATGGAGTGAAGGCTTCTCTGAAAACTAAAAGTAACTCACCGACAACTTGCAGATACCCCACTTGGCTGATCATAGGGTTGGTGTTCACTTGGCACATGTAGTACCCTCTGTCCTCTTGATGTACCCCGCTAACGTGAAGCAACCATGTCTTCTGGTTGTCGTGCGACACGCTAAATCTTGGCACTCGTGCTATCACGTGCCGATGTATCGTCAGGATCATTTGTCTGTCTATGTGGATCCAAGCAACCTGAAAACAAAGACAATCATTCATAAAAGATAATGCAGTGGTAAGAAAAACTGCTCAGTTGTGAGAGGATTAGTCTTTGGGAAGGATTATTGATGATATTAGATCTGGATTTACATATGTTAGCTCAACTTGGCAATTCAGGTTCTTTCTTAGGGGATTGAGGAATCTTGTTGACTATTTAACTCATGCCCCAAATGGGAGTCAATGACCAATCACATTTCAATGATTTTTTATTTACAACCAATCACAGTCGTGTTTGGCCAAAAATTTACCAACTAAAGTTCGTCATAATAGAGAAAGCACCTCCTTTTTAACATTCTGAATAGGTCATAGAATTATTTTCCAGTGACTGACTCTCCAAGAAATACGGCTACCAGATTGTATATATAGTGCATGAATGTCAACACGTAGCGCATACGAGAGATAATATAAAAACATTTGTAACAATTGATTATACCACAAAAAAAAAACTGTTTGCACTTTCCTAAACGAATTATTTTCCAGGAAATGACGTTCGAGAAAAATGTAATTGACATATTTACAATAGGACATCAGAAATTAATTAATACCTATAACGTTGGTTATAAATTTCTCCACTAGAGTGCATTCTTACAACATTGCGATCTTTTGGCAATAAATAATATTATGATCTGGTTGCAGTGATCGAACAAAAGAAGCAGTAGAAGCGTACCAATCGTTTCTCATTTGTTTTCAAACATCGCCGTTTACATTAAATATATAAATAATTAAAAATACCTATAGTTAAATAATGATTTGTGAGTAAACAGCTTAATTTTATTCGTTAAATAGTCCTAACAAATGCCACTCTTGATTTCAAAATTCTCTAGATAAATTATCTCCTCACTTCGTGAGTCGTGAATTTATTGATAATTTGGAAATCACTCGTGGCATTACTTATGATAATGCATCATCCTTTAACCAGAGAGAATTGTCCACATTATTTTAAAACATCCTATAGCAGTAGTGTCCAATTATAATGAACCTGGGAGTCAGAAATATTTTTAGTGATTAAATAAATAAAACTGTGAAAGTTTTTAATATTTTCATATTTATTTAATACAAATTTGTTGCAGCTGTTTGAGTACTTTGTACCTTCTTCAGACGATACTACGCATACAAATGAATTTTGTTATTATACGTACACTCAAGTACGTAACACGCGTAATTAAGCAACTGTATGTAAAGAAAAACAGTATAACAAATATTATCTTATTATAAATTTAAAAGGTGATACATTTAAATCCTGTTTCGAATTTAATAGCCTATTGCTCTTCTTCAATTTATTTATTTCTATAATTTCTAAAATATCTAGTTTTTCTTTGTTACAAACGTGTAAAACTTAAAAATTGTAATTAAAACAATGATCGTATTGAAGTAGATGTTAGCGTATTTTGAAGTATCTACATTTCTGTTATATGCTCTTATGTATGTCCTTTTTACGAGATATATAAGATCTTCGAGTTTGTCCTACGTAGACATTGTCGCATATGCCACACACTAACTTATGTACACCTGATAATTGTTCCTTTTTACTTTGGTTTTATTGTTCTTAATTATATTTTGCAAAGTTTTATTAGCTTTAAACGCCACATTAATGTTTAACTTTTTAAGTGTTAGATATCTTATTGGAAAATGGGCCTATGCATGACATCATCATCCGGGGATTAAGCCTCTTGGCTCGCTCCGGTTTCATGAAAGCTAGGATAATTGTTAAAATTGTTCAGGCCATCTACTGTGTGGCGTCCAACATTTCTCCTTCCGTGCGGTTTATAATTTAGCAATAATTTTGGAAATCTTCTTTGGCATTCTATCAATATCTTCCAGGCGCTCCTATATTTGAGTTAAAATACCTTCTTAGGTAAAATCCGTCGTCCTCAAAGGACGACGGATTTTACTTAAGAAGGTATTTTAACTCATTTTATTTTATGACTCTCCACCTTAACGGTTTTAACAATGAATTTTATTAGTATTGGTTCCTATTTTAATTATTATGTCCGTAAGTTTGAAAAAGTCCCGCGCCGTAGCCGAGCGGTTAAGGTAGGAAGCCTTGGCGCAGAGCTACGGGACTTGCGCTGGTTCGAGTCTCCATGGGGGAAGAAATTTTCTCATGGTATTTCGGCCAGTATGGGACCGGTGCCCACCCAGCATCGTGAGGCAATTGGGTAGCTACAATAAGTAGCGGCTCCAAGTTGAGGAACCAGCTATAACGGCTGGGGGACTCGACATGCTAACCACATGTCACCCCTACACTGGCTGTTGATCATCTACCTCTGTGATTGACACATGTGGATGTGAAGGGTCAGCAGCCGGCTGGTAAAAGGGCAACCGCTGAAAAGTGGAAAGACCCTCAATCGGAAGTTTGAAAATATTTAGTTCTTTCTTACCAGCAGAGTATATCCTGCTACATTTCTTAAAAATCTCATCTCAGCTGCTTCCAATCTTTGTTCTTGTTTTTAGTATGAGTTTATAACACATTTATGTCTTTCATAAGTAAAGCAAACATTTTAAATATATTTTTTGTAAAAAACCTTTCTTAATTAAATTGTCTATAATTTTAGGGTCGTAATTATTGTTGTTATCTAATTGTTTAATAATATTTAGTTGCTTATTATATTCCATATTATATGAGGCGGAACGCTGACCACGGACCACTCAAATGACATCTATACGAAAACAAGTGTAACTAAATTAGTATGGTTCAAATTCTTCCCTGTAGGGAAGAGCGCGTAAATCTCTGTTAAGGGAAACATGGGCTTACAGAAAAAAGAAGATTATATCCCAAGGGGTGAAAGCGGGATATTTAAAAGTGTATGAATATAACTATTAAAGACTGCTATTTTATGAGTATATGGGTGAAGGGAATAACTAGTATCAGTGTGAGGTGTTTTGTTGAAGATGCCAAACCCAACCTTATTATTAATGTGTTTTATTGATACGTCCAGGAAATTTATACTATTATTTGTTTCTAATTCCATTGTGAACTTAATATTTTTGTGAATGCTGTTAATAAAATTTAAAAAGGAATTAAATTATCTTTTAATTCCTGTGTAGCCTGCTATGACATCATCTACATAACGATATCAAAATAATATATTTTAGCTAATGGTTTCTTATGTATGGTTTGTTCTAAGTCATCCATAAAAATTCTGCTGAAAGAGGGCTTAATGGAACACTCATAATCAAACCATCTTCAGCTGTGCCAAATTTGTTGTTAAATTGAAAATAGTTTTGATGTAAGCATGTTTTAAGGGTATGTATTATTTCTTCAACTACAAAACCATTCACTTTATTAGTTAGTAACATTCTATTAACAATCTCTATTACGTCAACACTGGTACACTGGGAAACACATGAAATATGTTTTCTAATCTGGTGGAGGGTCGCAGATTGAAAATAAGGGAGATTCTGCTACCAAAATTGTAATCTATAAATATACTTATATTTACTATTCATGAAAAAATAAATTGTAATTATTTTGAAGTAGCATATCTATTCAATGTGACTATTCGAAAACATAATCGCACTGAAGAGGGATAGAGGAGGGAGAAGTCATTCCGTTAACCTCATCCTTAGTCACATAGCTTGATGCCATGGAAAACATTCTCCTCCTACTAGGGGTTGTTCTGTGAAAAACGTGCATAATCGATGAATGCAGAATAATTTAAATGTACAGTAAATAATGTAATGTTTAACAGTTTCATATAAATATAATATGCTATGAAATAAATAAAAATAGTGCAACATAAATGAATGACTACTCTTAAAATTCTTTAAAATTGTTTTAATGGAAAAATAACATAAAATCGCATTATAATAAAAGAGAATTCGAGAGCCATTTTAAACGGTTTGAAGGGCCGCGTGCGGCCCGCGGGTCATCATTTGGACAGCCTTGTCCTATAATAACAAAAAGTAATAGGGTGCAAAGTAACTTGTCTGTTAATGTGAAATTTTGCGAAAACTATATACTGCAGGTAGAGTTTCTTACATTTTAATTGTTGAAACAACACGCAATGGAGCTGAACAAAGGATCTCTTGCACAAAGCCAACTGCTGATCTGATCAAGATGTTACGAAACCCCCCAACAGATGTCAGGATCTCCGATTCTTTCTTCAACAAAAAAAACAACACAATACAAACTGCCAGCGTCATCTGCCGAGTTGGCAATTCCATTTTAAAAAAATAATAATTTAAATACAAAACACTGACCTCTCTAGCGACAAAAATTAAACTAAAAAATATGTAATATATACATATATATAGTTAGTGACAGTGAAGAAGAAACTGTTTTGTTTGCCAGACATATTTCAGAAAGCGCTTCGCGCTGTGTTTTTATTTTCAAATTGCTATTTACTGCCGCAGCACTTTACGAGACGAGAGCGGAGTCCCTCGGGAGTCGCAAGCGAGATCGGCGCTTTCCCCAGGGGGGCTCAGCCTCACATTCTCAAGCAATTCAATACAATACTCCCGCCTGCACCAAGGCAATACGTAATTATGTTCATCATGTTTCTCTACCGATTTCAATAAAACTTACAACGAACCTACCTGACTTCGATGTAAAAAAATGCATCATGCACTTACAAGGAACCTACCTGATTTCGATGTAAAAAAATGCATCATGCATGACGCATTACTAGAAAACTTCATTAGTAAATATTCACTCAAAATAATTAGCAGAATCCATTTAATTAGACTGAGTAACAAAATGAAACATTTTTTTTCTCTCAGGAAGAAAAGTATGTGATTCTGACAGTATTTTTTTCTCCTGAATTCAAATATGATATCGGTTTTCTCCATCACGCAAGGTTTCCGAGAGATAGGAATTTATAATTTCAAACACTTAATATTTTCTACATTCGTAACTACACAATATTAGAACATTCGGACTCACCTAGAAAGTAAGAAATGGCGATTTTATGCTATATTTCGCCTGTGGAGCATCCCTCTTGATGGTCCAACAATAATCGGCCAGCACATTAGGATTCCATTTGCCTTGGTATCTCTTTTCCATAGCTAAAATCATTTGGTTTTATTTTACAATGGACAAATTGACGAAAAAACGTTTATTAAAGAATAATTATTTAAATCCATTATTTGAAATTGAAATAAAAAACTGTGGGTGATGAGGAAATTCCGAATACATATTTGAAAGTACGATAAAAACTGCATCAAAGTACAACTATTGGTACTCATGAGACACAAATCATGTTGACCAGTGTTATTTCTTTATATTTTAGCTTCATATGGAAAATAATATTTAAACACTACAATTGTCATAAAATCGAATTAAATCTAACTTTTCTCCACGTTAAACATCTGAAAATCAAAATTTTGCCGGACGTCAAATAAAAACTTCTAGGAAAACGAGAGGGAAAACGTCCAGTTATAGACAAAGAATGAATTGGGGGAATAAAATTAACCATCGTTCGAGGGAAGTAGATTATTAAGGGGATGAATTAGCTCAGCATAGGGATGTATGGAGAGCTTATATCCGCGCGGCCATGAACCTACGGGTTCCATAGTGCTAGTGAGTTAGTTACTAGTGTGCTAACAATGTTGCAAGCATCTTTGTTCAGAGTTTTTAGTAACTAACTCTAACTACCTAACTTACTGGCACTATCGAACCCGTTAGTTCATGGCCGCGCAGACATAAGCTCTTCATATATCCCTATCCTGAGCTAATATTTTCCAATCATTCCCTGTATAATCTACTTCCCTCAAATCATGGTTAATCTTATTCTCCCACCTCATTCTTGGTCTACAAACTGGGCGTTTTCCCTCTGGTTTCTCTACAAGAAGCTTCCATGCACGTCTTTCATTCCCCATTCGTGCCACATGTCCTGACCCTCGCTGTCTACGAGACTTTCCTGTTTTATTATATCTGGCTTCCTATAAGGTCCATGTAGTTCACTGTTATGTAGAATTCTCCATTCACCTGTATGTTAATCTCTCTTTGGCCCAAAAGTTTTTCTAAGAGCTTCATTCTCAAATACTCGGAATTCAAATGCCTAGGAACAATAATTATAATAGGAATTCAATGCACAGAAAAATAGGCTCAATTCTGAAAATACGAGCTAATTGCATTACACGGACTCTTGTCGTCCCAACTCCTTACTTTACGTTAAACTGAAAATATATTAAAGAACTGTTATTCTACCAGTTATATTATGTGGATGCGTAACATGGACTCTTACTTTAAGGGAGGAAAGAAGATTATTTGAGAATAAAGTTCTTAAAAACAATTTGGACCAAAGAGAGATTAACAGACAGGTGAATGGAGAAAAATACATACCAGTGAGCTAACATGTATTTTATAGGAAGCCAGGTATAATAAGAACAGTTAAGTCTCGTAGACTGCGATTGGCAGGACATGTGGCACGAATGGGGAGTGAAAGAGGTGCATGGAAGCTTCTTGTAGGAAAACGCCCTGTTGGTAGACCAATAATCAGGTGAGAGAATGGCATTTTCCATGATTTGAGGAAAATAGATTATACAGGAGATGATTGGAAAACATTAGCTCAGGACAGGGATGAATGGAGAGCTTCGGACCGTGCAGCCATAAACCTACGGGTCTCTTAGAGCCAGTGAGTTAGTGAGTTAGTTAATAACATGAATTTGCTTTTTTTAAAGTCAGTATTTAATTTCTCCACATGCATGAATTTAATTCGTTAAGAATTAATTTTGATATTCAATTGTGTTTATAAATAATGTTACTTATGCAGTAGTTATGCTATCATTTGTTATACTTTGATAATAGCGCATCAAGTTTTTTAAAATTTTGTTTGTGATTACATTTACTATTTTTTAAGAATAATCATGATTTACTTGTGGCTGAATTCAAATAGCTAGGAACAATAATCAAAAATAAGACTGAGATGCACAAAGAAATTAAACATAGGCTCAATTCTGGAAATTGCGTGCTATTATGCATTGCAGAGACTTTTGATGTCCCAACTCCTTTCGAAAAACGTTAAACTGAAAATATATAAAACTATTATTCTTCCAGTTATATTATATGGGTGCGAAACATGGACTCTTACTTAAAGGGAGGAAATGAGATTACGAGTGTTTGAGAATAAAGTTCTTAGGAACATTTTTGGACCAAAGAGAGATGAACAGACAGGTGAATGGAGAAAACTACATAACAATGACCTACATGGTCTTTATAGGAAACCAGATATAATAAGAACAGTTAAGTCTCGTAGAGCTGCGCTGGGCAGGACATGTTGCGCGTATGGGGAATGAAAGACTTCGTGGAAGCTTCTTGTAGGAAAGCCAGAGGGAAAACGCCCAGTTGGTAGACCAACTTTGAGGTGGGAGAATAACATTAACTATGATTTGAGGGAAGTAGATTATACAGGGAATGATTGGAAGGCATTAGCTCAGGATAGGGATGTATTAAGAGCTTATGTCCGTGCGGCCATGAACCTACGTGTTCTATAGTGCCAGTGTGTAAGTAAGTAATCATCATTTACTTAAAATCTTATTAAAATTGTCTTCTATTAGGATCATGTCATCGCCATATAAATGTGAACTCAAATTATATCTAAAACAACATAGCATTTTCAAGAGTTGAATTGATAGGAATGGTGTTAACGCGTCTCCCAATGGAGAAGCTAGTTGACGGACACGTGTTTATCTGTTTGTAATTTACTCTGGGTACCATACAAGTACACATTAATTGTAATTGTGTTTATAGTGACCATCTCTCCTAACATATTTTCTGAAATTTGGTGCACTGGGTGATTTGTCTACTATTTACCTGACAATACATTTTGTACTTGAAGACTGCTAACACTGAGCAACAAAAAGTAAACTTTTTTTTTGTCTCAGAAAGAAAAATATGTGATTCTGATAGTATTTTTTCTCTCCTGAATTCAAATATGATATCGGTTTTTATCCATCACGCAAGGTTTCCGAGAGACAGGAATTTATAATTTCAAACACTTTAATATTTTCTACATTCAGTAATTTCACAATATTCGAACATTCGGACTCGCCTTTTTCCATATTTCTCCCTGCATTGAGCAAGGAGGGTTTTAAAGGCTGGAAATATCTCAGCAGTGAAAAGATTAATAATATCTAATTATGTCCTAATTGCTGAATTTTGTGGTAAAAAAGTAACATTTTTATCGTCCGCCCATGACATGAGAACTGAACGTTCGGGCAGGACAACGTCAGCCGGGTACGCTAGTTAGTAATTAATAAATAACGTGTTTAACAATTTTATGCGCTGTTTTATTCTGTAGATCCACAGCAATGCATTTCCGACCCAAGGTTCATTGTGTTAAAATTCTTGTACGGATGTTCCCTACCACCACACGAAAATATGCAATCATTTCGGTAACACTCTGTATAAGCGGTATATTATTTAATTGCAGTTTATTACTTTCTATGTATTTTAATGTATAGTAGGTAGGAGCTGTTCTTCCTTTGTGTACATATTATTTTATTAGTTTTAATTTTATTTATCTTTAACTTTACTGTATTATCATATATTATTATTGTTGTTCAGTTTGGACAGATAATCGTTTAGTATCTAATATTATTATGGTTTTTTTTGTATTTTAATGTAATATATGTTTGTCCTGGTGAGTGTAAGAGAAAGCCACATGGCCATAACTCCACCAGGCTAAATAAGTATATAAAAATATATATATATATATATATATATATATAAATAAAATATTCCGATTGAGGGTCTTTCCACTTTTCAGCGGTTGCCCTTTTACCAGCCGGCTGCTGGCCCTTCACATCCACATGTGTCAATCACAGAGGTAGATGATCAACAGCCAGTGTAGGGGTGACATGTGGTTAACATGTCGAGTCCCCCAGCCGTTATAGCTGGTTCCTCAACTTGGAGCCGCTACTTATTGTAGCTACCCAATTGCCTCACGATGCTGGGTGGGCACCGGTCCCATACTGGTCGAAATACCATGAGAAAATTTCTTCCCCCATGGGGACTCAAACAGTGCAAATCCCGAAGCTCTGCGCCAAGGCTTCCTACCTTAACCGCTCGGCTACGGCGCGGGACTTTAATTTCAAACACTTTAACATTTTCTACATTCGGTACCTTTACAATATTAGAACATTCGGACTCGCCTAGGAAGTAAGAATGACGATTTTCTGCTATATTTCGCCCGTGGAGCATCCGTCTTGACGGTCTAACAACAATCGGCCAGCATATTAGGATTCCATTTGCCTTGATATCTCTTTTCCATAGCTGAAATCTCCTGAGTTAGCTCATTTGGTTTTATTTTACAATGGACAAATGGACGAAAAACGTTTATTAAAAAATAATTATTTAAATCCATTAATTGAAATTGAAACAAACAAATTCTGTGGGTGATGGAGAAATTCCGAGTACGGGTTTGAAAACACGATAAAAACTGTATTAAGTACACTATTGGTACTCATTAGACAAAAATCACGTTCACCATGTAATTGGACCATATTCTGCAAAAGGAACCAACAGTTATATTAAAAATATATGAGTTAATGTTTTTTAATATTTTTATTCAATGTCCCAGGTTGTCATTTAGACATTCCTGGTGTTCTCCCCTCACATTGGTTTAATTGTAACACATTTCTGAAGTTGGGGCGCCTTGAAGGCGGAGTTACGGTGCCACGATGATATGAGGATGATAAATGATAAAATGCCAGGACAGTTTATAACCTAAACTTAACATATATTCCAGACCATAGGCAACCACAGGAATGATTCCCTTTAAGGAAAAATTCCTATAGTTTAACCGGGAACCGAACCCGGGACCTCATGAACAGTAGTCAAAAACGCTGACCACTAGCACATGAGGCTGGTTATATTATTGTTCCTCAAGTATGGCTCCATGTTCTGCAACCCACCACTCACATCCTTATGCCATCTATGAACCAAGTAAGAAAATACTAACAGAATATGCCACTTTCTTCTTGTGCAGAAATAACCGAACAATAAATATAGGCCTATGTAAAATATCAAAATAACAAAATAACAAATTTTTTAGTTCCCATATCTTATTCATAAAAATTAATGTCTGTTTGTTTGTATATTTGTTTGTTTGTTCGTACTTTATGCGCGGCCATACCGTTGATCCGATTGTGATGGGGTTTTTTGGAAAATGTTCAGGAGATTCCCGGGATGAACATAGGCTATAAGAGAGTTGTGATACTCAATTCCTACACCCTTAGAAATCGCCCTTTGTAGTGGAAAACGTGAAAAAAGTAGCTCTTTGGACGCTTAAATGGTTTACGCTGCCTAAACCATAAGAAACACACAAAATTGATGTACACAGAATTGAATATCTCAAAAAGATCTACAAAAAAGTCCCCGACAGCATATGTTTATCTCTTACGGATACTCAGAAAAACCATTTTTGTATTGCATTGAAGACCAAGAGTCTCGCGCCGTAGCCGAGTGGTTAAGGCAAGAAGTCTTGGCGCAGAACTATGGGGCTTACGCTGGTTCGAGTCTCTAGGGGGGAAGAAATTTTTCTCATGGAATGTCTGCCAGTATGGGACCGGTGCACAGTGGGTCAGAAAAATGAAATCTAGCTGAAAAAAAAACTGTTTTGACTCATTCTCATCAATTTATCTTTTCTTTTTTCACTCTAATATAATTGTTATATGACGGTTCTTAACTTCTCTGCAAAGGAGGGTACTCTTCTAATGTTCATGACTGTGTGACGCCATCATTCACACTTTTTGAGACACAACAGAAGGCTGTAAGAGGTTTTCTTGTGAACTTATTTAATCATATCTAATTATGTCCTAATTGCTGAATTTTATGGTAAAAAAGTAACATATTTTTATCGTCCGCCCATGACATGAGAATTGAACGTTCGGGCAGGACAACGTCTGCCGGGTACGCTAGTTTCTCATAAAATAGAAGTTATTTGATGTCATATTAGTTGAAGTAATAACTAAGTGTTTATGTTTACTTGTGATTTTTTATTGGCATTTAACTTTTATTAAATTTCATTTCAATTGAGTTATACTGTGCCTTAGTTCTATTTTGAACAATGCAGTCCAATTTTATTACTGTATTTTTGGTGTCTGGGACAAAAATTACGAATAAGAATATTACACTCTTCCTCTCTATTTCAAACATCTACGCAGCACGAGTACACACAGTTGTCTAGCCTTGAGGCTGACGTTGGGCTCTCATTGGTTGTTTGGTGAGATAATGAGGGAAACATCCAATGAGAGCCCAACGCCAGCCTGAAGGGTAGACAGACAACTGTGTGTACTCTTGCTGCATAGATGTTTGAAATAAAGTGTAGACCAGTTGCTTCCATTACAGTTGAAGTCCATCCTGCTAGTTTTAGTTCGTACTGGGTATTTTATTTCACCAGTACCCTCTACATCTAAGGATGTGGCGAGCATTCCTTTTATCCCCCCCCCCGATGGGGGACTAGTAACCCCTCTCCAGTTAAGTATATCCATGTAATATGTGATTGTTACTAGTAAAATTCATGGTAAGTTTTCGTTGAGGTGTTAATTCACAGCAATATAATGTAGATTAAAACTATAAGATAGTTACCTTGTAGGTTCTTTTAAATCTCTGTAGGCCTTTCGGGAGGAAATTGCAATCCTACGAGAAATCGACCACAACCTGATTCTTAATGAAAACACACCCAGTCCACACAATTCACTATACAAAATACTACCAAGTCAGTGCTTCAACAAGGGTAAACAAATGCTGACCTAATGCACTCTGATGATGATAGGACTAGTCCCGCGAAACACCTACAGAACATTTAAAATAACATAGGAGAGGACCTACAAGGTAACTATTTTATAGTTTTTAGTGTAAAAGTAAAGTAAAGTGATCCCACAACAGATCCGGAGGCCCCTTGGGGTAGTAGGAGGGTAGGGCTCCCACTTTTTCTAGACAATCGGCACTTTTATGTCAACCGGGTTGTCAGCCCTGCGTGACGGCCGCCTTTACCCCCAGAACAAGCGTCTGGTACTCATTTCCGTTAGAGGCTGAGTCGACCCCAGGGCCATAGTGCCGCCAGAGGGTTTGGGTCAGTTTAAAAATCCTGACCCCCAACGGGACTTGAACCCTCGACCCTCTGGCTTGTAGCTCAGTGCTTAAAAAAAACCACTACAGCTACGGCGTGCCCCAGTTTTAGTCGTACATTATATTACTGTAATATATGATTGGGTGAACAGAAGAAGAATTGAACTGAACCAACTGTGTATCTCGCATGCCATCGGAAAGAATTACTTGTGTGCCAAGGGACAATCTACCCTGCAGACAAGAAGAGATCGCCTGAAAGGCCGAAAAGGAGATGAAGAGACTCCTAATTTCTGGAAAGAACAGGCTGTGAGCCCAATATAACGAGGAGAAGATGCATTCGTTTGACATTGAAACGCACGAGTACCGTACTTGATTATGGCAATACGCTACACATTGTAAGATCGAGGGTTCGAGTACTGGAGATGTCAGAATTTTTAAACTGACCCAAGCCTCCTGGTGGCACCATAGTGCTGGGCTCTAACAGAAATGAGTAATGAATGCTTATTTGTTCTGGGGTTAAGGCGGCCGTGATTCAGTGCTGATAACCGTCTAATGGGAGCCTTAACGTCCTACTACCCCAACGATCTCCTATGGCATGCAGTAGGATCACTTTACTTTTTTTTTGACACTGAACACGATTCCGTTCAGTCTACGTTTATTTATGTTTTTGTTTTGCTCATACGCTCACATAGGCAATACACCATCTACATTCAGATCCTGATGGAATGCAGTCGATTCTTTTGGAGATAAATCTGGATACTGAAAATCAACTACTCGAGACATTCTTGCTTCATAACCAGGAACGCTGATCATGAAGACATTGTGTGAAGTGTAAGGTTTTACACGAATCACTCTGTATATTTTCTCTTTAGAAATAGCATTTACTTTACAGAAACAAGTTCAATTTTGCTTTATCATAATTCCTCTGGGCACAAATGTTCATTTGCAGTTAATACTATTATGTAAAGGTTATTAAGATGTCATCAAGTGAACTCTGCATTTTCGAAGTCGGATAGGTTCCTCGTTAGCGTAAACCGCGTGCACGCGACAGCGTGTGACAATTGATGACACGCGGTGACGTCATAGAAAATGAAGTCGCAAGCCACTAAAACTGTCAGCACAACGAGAAATCACATCTGGTGCTGCCACCACACGGCATCTAAGTGAATTGCACTCCCATAAATTTGGAAAAGTGGCCGCCACAAAAACTTCGCGAGAAGACATTCACAATGTGTACCGGGTGTTCCAAATATCGTAATTTTAGTAGCTAGATGAGTAAGGAGTTTATTAACTGGCATATATTCACAACTTTAGACTCCGAACAGTCTCATAAATGATTCTACCAAAGAGGCAAAATCATAAATACGCTTTGTATAGTTAAAACAATTATGAATTAAAATAATCGCCTTCTATGAGCAAATATAATAATAAATTGAGTTGGTGCTTACTTGATAAATTTCTTGGATTTATCAATAAAATTCATTGAGAATAAGTTTTGAGTTTGGTATCTTTCACAAACCATCTCATACTGATACCACTATCCATAGTTCTTCTCTTCATCCATATACTCATAAGATGACAGCCTTTAATAGTTACATTCATAGACTTTTAAATATCCCTCTTTCGCCCTTGGAATATAATAATGAATTGAATATTATTAAACAGTTAGCTATTAATAATAACTACGACCCTAAAATTATAGAATATTTAATTAAGAAAGTTGATTACAAAAAAGCAATTAACAAAGTTTTTCCTTTACCCCAAGAAAACATAAAGAAATATGTCGTAATGTCATACATAGGTCCTCTTTCAAATAAAATATCTAAACACTTTAAAAAGTTGAACATTAATGTGGCATTTAAAACTAATAAAACTTTACAAAATATAATAAAAACAATAAAAACAACAAAACCAAAATAAAAAAATAAAAAATATCAGGTGTACATAAATTGAAGTGTGGCACATGTGACAATGTCTATATAGGACAAACTGGTAGACATTTTATCTCTCGGATAAAGGAACACATGAGAGCATATAACAGAAATTTAGAATATTAAAAATATGCTAACGACCTATTCCAATTTAATCATTGTTTCGATCCAAATTTTGACACTTACATGTTTGTGATAAAGTTAGATATTTTGGAGGCTGTAGGGATACATAAATTGAAGAGTAGTAACAGACTGTTAAATTCTCAACTTGATTTGAATGAAATCTCCTTGTTTAAATTAAAAAATTAAATAAATATTGTTGTATTGTTGCTTAGATCAGTTGATATGTAATATAAACACAATTCATAATTTGTTAACATTAGCGTTGTGCCCAGCCAGTTCATTTCGAGAAAGTAGTTCGTTCCTCACTCGCACTCACTTTCGTGAACCATTCAATTCAAACTAGTTCGCTTCACACAAATTTAGGGAAGCTCTTCATTCGCGCCAAGCAAACAACAAAAAAAAAAAAAAAAAAAAAAAAAAAAAAAAAAAAAAAAAAAAAAAAAAAGGCTGGAGGGGGAAGTACGAAGACACGAGCATGGGGTGACGTCAACCACATGGTAACTGTGGATTTTAAAGATAAACGTAAATATAGTTCTGTAAATTCCTTTTTAATTTATTTTAGTATGAAAAATTCTAATATGACTGCTACCATACTTTTGTTTATTTTATAATTATTTATACCTCCTTTTTATTTATTTCTGTTATAACTGTATTATTTGCATAATTGTATTTATATACAGATTTTCAATGTTTACATATTTTATTTCAAGTTGTAAATGTTAATAAAAAAAACAAAATCGTAACTCTATGATTTGAAAAAAAAATGTGTGGAGTATTTTAAAACTTTTAAGGAAGATATATTTTATTTTATTTATATATGTATTATTTACACATTTCTTCTTCTTCTTCCTTCCAAGTATTAGGCCAAGGCCTGTTACGATCCTATAGAAAATTTCCCTCCAGCGTTTTGATCCTTCCGGGAAATTCTCGTATAAGACTTGAAAGCATAATAATAGTCCCTTCGATTGGTTGCTGGCCAAAGGAAGGCAAGACCAGTGATGGGGCTGCCATCTTATAGCCTCTGGTCAGGCTTTTCTGGAGAAGAAAAGAAAATAAAGGAAAGAAGAAAATGAAGAAGAAGGAAATTCCCTAGCCCTCGGATGCCCTAATAGCATCGGATAAAAAGAAACAAGAGTTAACCAAGAGAGGTTAGATAGTAAAGTTAAAAGAGTGCAAAACACAAGTAAGTGGAAGAAATGTTTTGCTCAGCTTGGGCACCTTGTGGTCGTCATCCACATATCCCCTAGATGAGGACCTCTGAGGGAATTTACACATATTATTTGCATAATAGTTCTTTAAAAAAGAAAGAAATATGCAAAATCGTACTATTGGCAATTGCTTGATCTTAATCTTTACAACCCCTAAACTAAAAATATAAAGAGGGTGAATACTGGGTAGGCCAACAAAATTTAGCCTTGTGTGTGCACTTTTACAGAATGGCTTCTAATTCGCGATCAAGAAAAAGTAGTGAAATTTGGGGTTTCTTCGCAGATTTAGGCGATGGTAAAGCAAAGTGTAACTTTTGTTCTAAACACAATTTCATTCAGGGGCGGGATGCTTTTAAGCTTGCACGGCATATTCGCTCTAAATGTTTAGCAAGGTAAGATTTTTACTAAATTTTGCAACAGCTTTTTGTAAACCTAGTAAAATATTTTGTTTTAAAAACTTGGATAAAATGGATTTTTATTAAATACTTTCGGAATTCCAGTAAATAAAATGTAAAGTGACTACATTAGATTTGTAGCGTTAGTAATGCCATAGATGAAAAGGAGTAATCCCCGAGTAATGCTGCGTATGAGTGATGACGTAATCAAGTGGCGGGAAGGTGCCGTAATGTACATGTATTGAATGAATGAGCGTGTCGAATGTTGAGAGTTTGAAGTACAACTGAATGTTTAAAGCCAGTTCACTCTGTCAAGGTAGTTCGTTCTTTGATACCATTTCGTTCATCTAAAACACTTCGCTCTTCTAAGATAGTTCGTTCTTTTATACCACTTCGTTCTTCCAAGGTAGTTCGTACTTCTGTGTAACTTCACTCAGGAGAGATAGTTCGTTCCTCTATGGCAGTACACTCTGGCTAGATAGTTCGTTCTTCTCGGACACTCACTGCGGTACGAACGATATGGAAGACGTAGGGAAGAGGCGGGGACATGCAAGGTCGATGGGCGGAGAAATGTAGAGTAATCAACGAATGAGCGAAAGTTCATTTGGAGTGAGACATCCAGAGCTTGAAATAAAAAGTAAATTTTAATTTTAAGTAGCAGTAGTGAACTCTGAACTGGCAGTTCACTAAAAGTGAGTAACTTTTTGACACTTCACAGTAGTGAAGCGTTCTTTTTAAACGATTCACTCTGGAATTGCCCATCACTAGTTAACATGTCTGAAGAAGGTACAGTGTACAGAAACAGCTGCCACTGAATTATATAATACATATGAAAATCAAATAAAACTATGTTTTATTTTTATTTAATTAATAAATATAATAATGCCTGGTTGACATTCTCAGGAATTTGAGTTTAATTCCTGGATATAGGCCTACTATGGATATTCTGCTGAAGCGTAAAATCTGATATGGGTGTTCTCAACTACGTGATGACAGCCATGTACGAATAGCTACTATGTGATATGAGAGATAGCAAAATGCGGTTACGAAAACTGAAACAAAGATTGAGGACTGCGTTATTTTTGTACAGTAATGCGATAGTGACAGCAACCAATTAAGGCGGTTGTTGCTTTTAGTTTATTAAAGTGAAAATGCATAAATATCTTATTTATATATTTTTATAAATAAATATTATGTTTTTAAACATACATAATTCATAATACAAACAGGACACGTTGAAAATCAAGAATACACACAATAAAGAAAGGTTTGTTGGATTTTATGCATCACAGATTGAAGGTTGGCCGTTATTCACTGGTACCAATGTTTCGACAATGGCGTGTGATATCATGTCGAAACGTTGGAACCGGTTGGTCATCGGCCAACATTGAATCCGTGATGCGTAAAACCCAAAAAAAAATCTTCATTTATCATACATATATACGCGAAAATGTACAATACATTATAGGCATATATATATATATATATATATATGTGTGTGTGTGTGTGTGTGTGTGTGTCCACCGCTGTGGTCTCGAGGTAGCGTGCTGCCTTGTCACGCAGCGGGCCCGGGTTTAATAATAATAATAATAATAATAATAATAATAATAATAATAATAATAATAATAATAATAATAATAGCTTTATTTTACCTGGCAGAGTTAAGGCCTTAAGGCCTTGTCTACCACTCAACCAGGTTTAAAAAAATACAAACAAAAAAATAGTCTTAAATCTAAATTACAATATATATATATATATATATATATATATATATAAACGATTACAAGTTATGAATACAATACAATTAATATTTATAATGTATTTTGATTTACTCTAAATTTAACGAATTAAATATATAATATGTACAAGATATATAAAAAACGAGGAAAAGATTAATGACATAGTATAAAATTAAATAAATAGAGAAAAATTAATTATTAGATAACAGGTAACTGTATAAGCGTGACTTAAAGGTACCAAGTGTGCGGCAACCTCTGATATCTTGAGGAAGGAGATTCCAGGAGCGGGCAGAGGCTACTGTGAAGGAAGTAGAATAGGAGGAAGTGCTATGAAGAGGAATTGTTAGCAGACTGTTATCTTGTGACCTAGTGTCAATATTGTGGTAAGAGGATAACTTCTCAAATCTGGACGCCAGGTAAGTAGGGATGTAGGAATTCAGAAGCTTGAAAAGTAGTGAAAGAGAGTGCAATTTACGTCTGTCAGTAAGACGGAGTCAAGAGAGGTTATTCAAGTGTTCGGAAATATGGTCATAACGGCGGATATTTCGATCCCCAGTTGGGGCAGTTTTTCTGGGTGAGGTTTTCATCGGTGTTTTTCCTCACCTGTAAGACAAATGTCAGGGGAACTTTAAGATCCAAACGGTCCCCGAAATCATATGGCCATCATCACCCTTATCATCATCATCCTCCTCCTCCTCCTCCTCCTCCTCCTCCTTCACCGGTGTGGAAAGCAACGGGAAGCTACCACGCCTACAATTCCCTAGTAAAGCTGCAAGCATAGCATGAAAATGCTATGATTGCAGTGAAGGACCTACCTTCGGGCAGAATTACTATAGATGGATATACACACACACATATATATATATATATATATATATATATATATATATATATATATATATAACTCTTGAACGCTTGGACGAATTTCAACCAAAATTGATACAAACTTAATTTATCATGGTCACGATAACGTCTAAGTTGGGCCTCGCCCCTTGTTGCAGTATAGAACTCCATAATATATCTACATGTGTAATTTACAATATAAAAAATACTGGAATGATCAAGTTACTCCTATCATTCCCAAAGAGCGTAGGAAGAGATGATATTTAAAAAAACAACAGACAATAACGATGTATCCATAGTTTTCGGTGTAGCTTATCTAATTGGTGATATTCCCGATGATATTCGAGATCAACTTCGACCCTTAATGGGGTGAGAAGAACTGAACAATAAAACATAAAAAATGACCGATTAATGCCAATTACAAAGTTTATGGGGTCTCTAAACTGATTGATAACACTGCCGAAGTCCAAGTTTGACCCCTAGCAATCTTAAGGAGTGAGAAAGAATGAAAACTAAAATGTCTAATTCATACTTTTTTGGGTCGCTAAAGTGATTGGTGACAGTCCAGATACCATTTTAATCCATGTTTGACCAATGAGACCCGAAGAGGTGAGGGAGACGAGAACTAACTCACTGTCAGTATCGAACCCGTAGGTACTGCTCGGGACCCAGCTCCGTGTGTCTGAAAGGAATTTGCTGTCTCAGCTGTTAGTACTATGAGAAGCATAGAAGTGTAATCTCCCCACACTTCCCCCCGCAAACACACAGAGCTTGGTCTCGAGCTGTACATGGCCGCGTGGACATAAGCTCTGCATACATCCCTATCCTGAGCTGTTTTCCAATCATCCCTTGCATAATCTAATATCCTCAAATTTTGGTTAATGTTATTATGCTACTTCATTCTTGGTCTACCAACTGGGCGTTTTACCTCTGTTTTCCTACAAGAAGCTTCCATGCCCATCTTTCATTCCACATTCGTACCACATGTACTGTTCATCGTAGTCTACGAGAGGGAGATGAGAAGGGATGGCAAATATTATGTCCAAAATGACCGAGATTAGAGTCCAAGTCATAATTTTCAGAGTTGTTAAATTCATTGTTGACTATCTTAATGAGTTAAGTCCAAGTTTGACCGCTGGTGAGATAGGATTACATGTACAAATAACGTAACATGATCGATATTAGTATCGCGGTGGTCTAGTGGTAATCATAGGACATCAGAAATTAATTAATAACCTATAATGTTGGTTATAAACAGTTTGATACGTTTCATTTTTTCTCCACTAGAGTGCATTCCAACAATATTGCGATCCTTTGGCTATAAATATTATAATCTGGTTGCAGTGATGAACAAGTGAAGCATAAGTTAACAAACGTTTCTCATTTGTTTTAAACATCGCCGTTTACATTAAATATATAAATATTTTAAAATAACAATATTTAAATAATGATTTGTAAGTAAACAACTTAACTTTATTCGTTAAATAGTTCTAATAAATGCCACTCTTGATTTCTAAATACTCTAGATAAATTGGAAATCACTCGAGGCATTACTTATGACTATTTAACTCATGCCCCAAATGGGAGTCAATGATCAATCACGTTACAATGATTTTTAATTTACAACCAACCACAGTCGTGTTTCGCCTAGAATTTACCAATTAAAGGTTATCATAATAAAGAAGGCACCTCCTTTTTAACATTCTGAATAGGTCATAGCATTATTTTGCAGTGACTAACCCACCAAGCCTACCAGACTGTATATATAGTGCATGAATATAGCATAGCGCATGCGGGAGTTAATATAAAAACAGTTGTAGCAATGGATTATACCACCAAAAAAAGAAACCACTGTTTGCACTTTCTTAAATGTATTTTTTCCCAGAAAAATATAATTGTCATATTTACATCATAGGACATCAGAAATGAATTAATATACAGTTTGATGTGTTTCATTTTTTCTCCACTAGAGTGCATTCTTACAATATTGCGTTCCTTTGGCAATAAATAATGATATGGCTGAAGTGATGAACAAAAGAAGCAAATGAAGCGTACCAACCTTTCTCATTTGTTTTAAAACATCGCCGTTTACATTAAATATATAAATATTTTAATGTAACTATATTTAAATAATGATTTGTGAGTAAACAGCTTAATTTTATTCGTTAAATAGTCCTAACAAATGTTACTTATGATAATTTGCATGTAAAAAAATCTGTAGACATCCACTAAGATGCAAATTAGTAATTTATAATAAGAACACTGAACACATTATGAGATTTAACTATTTCGGAACAAAAATAACTGGTAATAAGAACTTATTGGATGAATTGTAAATTAAGGCAGTAAAACATCAACTACATCTGAATCATTAGATTACACCGTGTTCCAAAATGATGGACGGGGTTTTAAAGTTGTTTAATTTCCATTACATTATATATATGTATGTGAGCACCTTTCGTTACACGGCACACATTTAGCCGATAGTCGAATTCCTCCCAAACCTTGGTCAGCATATTTGCAGTAATGGATTCAACAGCAGCAACAATCCTTCTGTAGTTTGGAAGGTCGACGGGAAGTGGTGGTACGTACACATGGTCCTTTACTTACCTCCATAGGAAGAAATCACAAGGTGTGAGATCGGGAGACGGGGGAGGCCATCGGGAATAAACCATGTCATCCGGACCGGCGCGTCCTATCTATCGTTGGGGAACATTATCGTTCAATCACTATCGCACATCATTTAGAAAATGAGGTGTCTGTCTATACCATCGACGGACACTTTTATCTGACGGAGGATCAATTCCAAATTGCCGTCGGAAAGCTCACTGCACTGCAAGAGTGGAATTAGACCTCGCAAATTGCAACACACAGAATGACTTCTGTACAGGAGTCGCCATTTTCATAAATTTTATTCTGTGACGTAATTATTACAAACAAATTACTGCATACAGGATATGAAACTTTCACAGTTTTACTTTCATTATAGAAGATATATGCCAATTACAATTTAAAAATGTCATAGACAAACTAAAATTATATCATTTGAAGGATATGATATCTTAAGAGCAAAAATTGTAATTGATAGTAACATTTTAGAGCAGGTGAACAGTTTTAAATATCTAGGTTTCAATTTATCATATGTTAAAATTGAAGACATTAATGATAAAATAAATAAATTTAATCTAATGTGTGGCACTATTAAAATAACCCATAAAACACAAGAAAATAAACAAAAATTAAATTTTATAAAGTAATGGCTGTTCCTGTATTGATGTATGGATCTGAATGTTGGACGATCACTATAAGACAAGAACAAAGATTGGAAGCAGCTGAGATGCGATTTTTAAGAAATATAGCAGGATATACTCTGCTGGATAAGAAAAGAAATGAAGATGTAAGAAAGGAACTAAATATTTTCAAACTTACAGACCGAATAATTAAATATAGGAACGACTGGAAAGAACATATTGATAACATTCCAGAAGAAACGTTTCCAAAATTATTGCTAAATTATAAACCGCGCGGAAGGAGAAATGTTGGACGCCCACACAGAAGATGGTCTGAACAATTTTAACAATTCTAGCTTAAATGAAACCGGAACGAGCCAACAGGTTTAATTCCTGGGAGAAGAAGAAGATGATGATATAGAAAATAATAACGCAATTAATTTCGTTTTTAAAGCTATAGAAACTACTTGAAATCCCGTCCATCATTTTGGAACACGGTGTATACGCAATAACTAACTGGCAATATCGAATCCTGAAGTTCATGGCCGTGCGGACATAAGTCTACATACATCTCTATCCTGAGCGGTTTTCCAATCATTCCCTGTATTATACAGACATATTAACATAGGCTGTCACTGCCGGAGATAGTATGATGGATCTTGTAGAAGATTTCCGGACTATTGAGGCTTATTTTTCCTTGACGTTTCGCCAGAGACAACTTTTGAGGATGCCGGACGCAGTCTCTGCCGAAACATCGGGGAACTACAAGCCTCAAGACTATGGCCAACAGCCCGGAAATCTTCTACAAGATCATTCCCTATATAATTTATCTCCATCAAATGATTGTCAATGTTATTCTCCTTGGCCTATCTAGTGTGTGTTTTTCCCTCTGGTCTTCCGACAAGGAATTTCCTTGCCCATCCTCCACTCCCCATTCGCTACACATTGCTATCTATGAGACTCAACTGTTATTATATCTGGTTTCCCAGATGTTATGTAGTCTTTCATTAAAATATTGTAACCTATTCAGGACAATGACTTGAAGGTGTCCTGCTTCTTAGTCATGCAACTGAGGGAGGGCGAAATAATAAAGAAGAATAACAAAGTAAGTTCTACATATATACAATGAGTAACTATTACAAATAATTTAGGAAAATGTTTCCATTAAGCGCAGTGAGGATTTTTTCTAAATCCCAGGCAGACACCACGCGCATGCACCAACAAACGCGAAGCGGTTTATTCTATAGAATATCGTGATGCAGCCAACATTATACATGCTATTTAACAAACCTAACTGCTAACCTAATGCAATTTAAGTACTCTAACCTGTGAAAGACTAACCTAAAAACTAACCTAACGTAATTTAAGCACTCTAACCTGTGAAAGAATGCAATAGTCAAAAATAAATAGTAAGTTCTGGAATTCTAAAGTACACACTCTATGTTGGCTGCACTGTTGATGTATAGAATATTCGTTAAATCAATATGGCTGCCTCGTCTTCATGTTATGTGTGTAGTTAAATATCATAGAGAAATGTATTGAAATAATCGTTAGAAAAAATGTAAAAATTATTGTAAATAGTGGGAAATGATTTTAAAATATAACGTGTTCGCGCATGATGTCTACCTGGGACTTAGAAAAAATTCTCAATGCTCTTAATGGAAATATCAGCCATAATTGATTTAAAATTATGATCCATAACCATATTTTTGATAAATAAGATATCATGACACCGCTTGGAAAAGCTTTCAGTTGACTATTTAACTCATGTCGCAAATGGTAGTCAATGACCAATCACGTTTCAATGAATTCTGTTTTACATCAATGACAGTCGTGTTTCACCTCACTCTTTATCGATTTCTCTTTATCAGCTCCTGCTTTTATGATAAAGAAAGCTCCTCCTTTTTTAATATTCTGAACAGGTTAGACCATTATTTTTCTCCAACAAATACATTGAATATAGCAAATAATGAATAGATTCAGTGATTTTACTGAGTTGTTTATTCAAAATATAAATGATTAACCTATAATGTTGATTATAATAGTTTTATGTGTTTCATTATTTCTCCACTAGAGTGTATTCCTACAATATTGCGATCGTATTTGGCAATAAATAATATGATCGAGTTGCAGTGAATATACATAACCTCACATTTCTAATTTATTTTCAAACTTCGCCGTTTACGTTAACTATATACATATTTTAAAACACCGGTAACTATATTCAAATAATTAATTTTTAGTAAAGAGCTGAATTTTTTCGTTAAATAGTCCTAACAAACGCCACTCTTGATTTCCAAATTCTCTAGATAAATTGGAAATCACTCGTGGCATTACTTATGATAATTAATTTACAATTATGCTGCAATGGAATGCATTACATCTTGCTTAATAATAAATTCACAACAAATCATACCATTATTTGCGAGTAAACATGTAGAACAACTAATTAATGACGAACACTAAAACAATACTAACAAAAAATAACACCAATAAACCAACATAGAAGCATGTTAACAAATTGACTACATTAACCGTTATTCTTCTCTATCTCAGTTTAACCTCTTGGGCTACCTTCTAGGCACTTTTTTACATGACACACTTCACCCAGACCTTATAGCGAGACGACCTCCCGGGAGACGGATTTTAAACTACAGATCACGTACATACTTTTTAATCACGAAAGTCCCCCCGAATGAGTGATCAGCTCAATGTCAGGGCCTCCTCCGAGACATCACAACATTAAGACAAAACAATATTAATTCTTGCAGTCTAATTTTGTTATCTAACTAACTCACTAGCACTATCGAACTCGTAGGTTCATGGTTTCGCGGACATAAGCTCTCCGTACATCCCTATCCTGAGATAATGTTTATCAATCATTCCCTATACAATATATTTCCCTCAAATCGTGGTTAATGTTATTCTCCCACCTCATTGTTGGTGCATCAAGGGGTCGTTTTCCCTCTGGGTTTGCTACTAGAAGCTTCCATACACGTCTTTCATTCCTCATTCGTGCCACATGTCCTGCCCATTGCAATCTACGAGACTTAACTATTCTTATTATACCAGGCTTCCTATAAAGACAAGTAGCTCACTGTTATGTAGTCTTCTCCATTCACCTGTCTGTTAATGTCTCTTTGGTCCAAACATCTTACTAAGAACTTTATTTTCAAGTACTCGCAATCTCCTTTCCTCCCTTAAAGTAAGAGTCCATGTTTCGCAACCATATAATATAGGTAGAATAACAGTTTTATATATTTTCTGTTTAACATTTTTTGAAAGGAGATGGGACGACACGAGTCCCGATAATGCATAGTAGCATACCTACATTTCCAGAATTGAGCCTATGTTTAATTTCTTTGTGCATTTCATTCCTATATATGATTATTTTCCATAGGCATTTGAATTCAGCCACTTCTTAAAAATCTCCCTCAGTTGTCAAATGTTATATATCATAATTAAGCCCGAAATTATCATCTGTCGAGAGAAAATTAGTAAATGTTTGTTTTTCTTTATTCTTATTACACTTATCTATTTTTGTGGGACTTCACCCCTTGAGAGTAACAAGCCAATGCTTCGGGGTGTCACCTGAAGGCAAGGAGCAGAAACTTTGAACCACATATTAGACAAGTACAAAGTGACGTGTCTCGCTGGGTCTGCAGTTAGCAGTATGCCAGAGTTCGTCGAAGACAGCACATGACAACACAACACACACACACACACACATACGCGTGCATTTACTTAGAAGGTAGGAAGTAGTAAGTATGTAATATATTATTAAATGGTGATCTTTAACAGCCGAGGTTATTAGATTCGCAAAATAATTCAATTTGAGGCTGGAGGTTCTATTACGTGCCGTCCATTTACTGTACGGAAATCACGGGTTTACTTCCTTTCGTTAGGTAGGAATACTCTGGATTCTTTAGTCCTTAAAACTACATAGATTTATTTAGCCTGGTGGAGATAAGGCCATGTGGCCATCTCTTCCACTCACTAGGACAAACATATGTTACATTTGTATACAAAAAAATAAAGTAATAGTACATACTAAATAATTAATTATCTGTCAAACTGAACAATAATGAAAATGTGTAATGATACAATAAAATTAAATACAATTAAAATTAAACTAATGAAATAATGTATACAGAAAGGAATAACAGCTCGAATCTACTATACATAAAAAATAAAATAAAAAATACAATGTAATTAACTATTATGAATTAATCTATCGCTTATTATACAAGGAATTAGGTAAATATATTGACAAATCTTAAAACAGTTTGTATTAAACAATGAAACAAAATTATTAATTATTAAAAAGTAGTAATAGTGAGTTGTTTCTGTTAATAATTTTATTTGCGTGTCATTTCAGGGGTCCTCATCTAGGGGATATGTGGATGGCGACCACAAGGTGCCCAAGCTGAGCAAAACATTTCTTCCACTTACTTGTGGTTTGCACTTTTTTAACTTTACTATCTAACCTCTCTTGGTTAATTCTTGTTTTTTTACCCCGACGCTATTAGGGCATCCGAGGGCTAGGGAGTCTTTCCTTTCTTCCATTTCTTCTTTCCTTTATTTTCTTTTCTTCTCCAGAAAAGCCTGACCAGAGGCTATAAGATGGCAGCCCCATCACTGGTCTTACCTTCCTTTGGCCAGCAACCAATCGAAGGGACTATTATTATGCTTTCAAGTCTTATACGACAATTTCCCGGAAGGATCAAACTATTTACACTGGAGGGAAAATTTTCTATAGGATCGTAACAGGCCTTGGCCTAATACTTGGAAGGAAGAAGAAGAATAATAATAATTTTATTTTCAATTTGTTTCTGAAAGATGGTAAAGTTTGGCAGTCAACTATATCAACTCCGGCTGGATTTGAATACTCGAATCTCGCTTCCAGACGAAAGGATGTAGTTTACCACTAATCCAACGAACTCAACGCATAGTAATCTTAAATGATCCGCAATATCGAAAAATAGGAACTTTACCAACCACAGTTACAACGACGGAAAAGTAGTAATTTTTAATTAATTAATAATGATAGTAATAATGATAATAATCAATTATTTATTTATAAAGAGGTTTATAATATAGTAAAACATATTCCTGCCCCAGAGCTTTTTTAAAATTTTAACTTCTTTCTCCATTTTTCTCTATCTTCCCATTCTAGTTCCTCCAGATCAATCTCCCTCATACCTCTTCTAATATCATCCATATATTTAAATCTAGGTCGACCTCTTTTTCCTTTGCCAGGTGGAATCCATTCCAAAGCTTGTCTGAGTAATCATTTCTCTGGCATCCTATGTGAATGATCCTACCATTCTAGTTGTCTGCATCTCTCCAAATCTAATATTTAATTTTGTACTTTCATTTGTTGTCTGATGGTTGTATTTCTGATCTTTTCCAATTTAGAATGTCTAGTTGAGCATATAAATAATAATAATAATATAATAATAATAATAATAATAATAATAATAATAATAATAATAATAATAATAATAATAATAATAATAATAATAGACATTATATTTATAATAATCCTGGTAATAACAGCTGAGAAGAGTATTTGTTGCAACTGGCTAGCAGGTAATTTAGTAACAAACATACTATTTATTTTAGTTTCCTTAACCGGATTTTGCACTTATTCTCAACGCAGTTCCTCAGTTGTCGGCTTCGAATAAACTCTGTTCCAAGCTCCATATGAGTGTTGAAATAAAAGTTTTTAATGGTAGGCCTACACCTCAGAAAAACTCCGAAGAAAGTGAAAACGCTAAAAAAATCTAAATTTGTCAAATATATTTGACATCAAGTCCACTCTTTTCTTTAATCAGACTGACATTGCAAGTACATGGAATTTGACGCCACATATCGGAATATGTGCGTGCAATGTAAACTTAATACAAATACACAACAATTGAAATTATTTAATGGAAAATAGATTGAATGCAGAAGCTAAATCCAATTGAATAATATGTGGATTCAAATCTGACAGGAGATTTAATATATGATAATTATGTATTAATCATCTTTTAATTACTACTAAACACCACAATGCGACAAATAGAATAACTTATACTTAATTTTCAAGTGAATTACTACACTTTTAGAATTTAAACAAGACTCATTTAATTTTGAAATAAAATTCTGTTTTATCTCACCCTGTCCGTAGAATATTACAACTTTCGTTACCACGCGTAATATAAATAGTACGTATATAACCCAAACGTCCTTTAGAAATTTCCATGCCCCTAGCCTAAACCAAGCAAGCCCTGATCTCAATATAAGTTCTAAAGAATATCGTCTGAGTTAACACTTTAAGTTTGGCATTATATATCCGCCAAATTTGTAGTGGATAAATTATGTTTTTATATTAACACAAATCTAAAATATACAAGATTTAATTTTATAGATGGTACACGACTATAAAGTTAATATTTTTATATAGAGAATAGTTAAATATGTACATTTCAAATGCCACGAGAACTTTAGTAAAGGGTGACGAGCATCGTACAGGAACAGTATAAACTATCAAACTATAACATTATTAAAAACCAAACTATGAGTTTACTTATTTAGGATATAAACTATCTTTTTTTGAAAATTTGGATTTATCATAAGTAATGCCACGAGTGATTTCCAAATTATCGATAAATTCACGACTCACGAAGTGAGGAGTGAATTTATCTAGAGAATTTGGAAATCAAGAGTGGCATTTGTTAGGACTATTTAACGAATAAAATTAAGCTGTTTACTCACAAATCATTATTTAACTATAGTTATTTTAAAATATTTATATATTTATTGTAAACGGCGATGTTTGAAAACAAATAAGAAACGATAGGTACGCTTCTACTGCTTCTTTTGTTTATCACTGCAACCAGATCATACTATTTATTGCCAAAGGATCGCAATATTATAAGGAGGAGCTTTCTTTAATATGGTAATTATAACACTGATAAATATTTGGTGAAACACGACTCTGATTGGTTGTAAAACAGAAATCATTGAAACGTGATTGGTCATTGACTCCCATTTGGGGCATGAGTTAAATAGTCAGAGAAAATTGTGAAATTCAACAAATCAATGGGAATCATTAATAGAGTTTTAAAACCTTCATTAGAGCAAAAATCAACTCGTGCTAGTCTTTATCAAATAATGGCTCGACCAGTCCTATGTTATGGGAGTGAAGCGTGGACTATAAGGACGAGAGATGAAAGCAGACTAACAGCTTGTGAGATGAAATTTATGCGCCGAACAGCTTGGAAAGAAAAATGTAGGAAATCCTTCAAGAACTTAAATGTATCACAAAGACTGGACTACAATCTCCCGATATCAGCCAAACTGGAAGGAACATGTCTCAAGAATGGCTAGATCCAGGGATTTCCCAGGGCCATGCGAAGGAAACAATAAAGGAAACTACTGTACAAATGGAAAACGGTCACTTGGTCGACCTATGAAAAGATTGGCACGGAAAAACCGCTTTTCTCAGGGCAGAACGTAAAAACGTAACGTTCTTCTAGGAATAATACCTGGCAGGATCATGATGATGATGAAAACCCAAACTAAATAATTATTTGAAACAAACTAACTTATACACCTCACTGATATTATTCTTTTAAGAATAAATAATCTAATTTATTCTTCTTCCTTTTATGTGATAGACCTAGTGATCTGTTACGGTCTCAATCCAACGTTTGAAGGGTCTGCCCAAAGATCTCTTGCCTGATGGCTGGTAATTTAAGATTTGACATGGTATTCTTGTTCTGCTCATTCTTCTTACGTGAGATTTCCATTTGTGTCTACATTTTTGCACATATTCCATGATTCTGTTTGTAATTCTTTGAGAATGTCAGAATTCGTTTTATGGTCTGTTCTTCAGTAACCTGCAGTACGTCTCAAATTTCGTTTCTGCCGCAGTTAGTCTGTTCATCTACACTACGAATTGTCCAGGCCTCACTGCCGTAACAATATGGGTCTGGCCAGTGTTTTATAAATTCTAGTCCGTGTGTGTTTCTGTACTGTGTTTGGTATGAAAATATTATTTATAATTCCTGTTACTCTGTTAATTTAATTTATGTTATGAAAATAGTATTAAGATTAATAAATATTTTCATCTGTGTGTTTTAAATATTGTATAAACGACAAATTAGTTTTCTACATCTTATTATGTTTCTTTGTTTTTGTTTTTGTGGGGTACGCCGTAGCATAGTGGTTAAGGCACTGAGCTACAAGCCGGAGGGACGAGGGTTCAAGTCCCGTTGGGGTCAGGATTTTTAAACTGACCCAAACCCTCTGGCGGCACTATGGCCCTGGGGTCGACTCAGCCTCTAACGGAAATGAGTACCAGACGCTTGTTCTGGGGGTAAAGGCGGCCGTCACGCAGGGCTTACAACCCGGCTGACATAAAATGCCGATTGCCTAGAAAAAGTGGGAGCCTTAACCTCCTACTACCCCAAGGGCCTCCGGGCCTGTTGTGGGATCACTTTACGTACATTAGATAGGGGCAGGCTGCCAAACAATTTAAATTATGTGGCTTGTACACATTTTAATAATAACTTTAGTTTTAATTCTAATTAACGTTAAAGTATTATCATTCTTAATCTTATAGCCTATTATTTTATTGATCAAATTGATTTAGTTTTTGATATTAGAGTTAATTCTGATTTATATATTCTAATGTAACATCTGTTGTCTTAGTGAGTGGAAGAGAAGGCCAAATTGCCATTATTCAACCAGGATATCCATCCATCCACAGTAATTCTGCCCGAGGGCAGGTCTTTCACTGCAATCATAGCATTTTCATGCTATGCTTTGCAGCCTTACTAGGGAATTAAGGTGTGGTAGCTTCCCATTGCTTTCCACAGGATAAATAAATGAAAACTAATAGGCCTAATCTAATATATAAAGATGAATGTTTGTTTGTTCATACTTTATGCGCGGCCATACCGTTGATCCGATTGTGATGGGTTTTTTTGCAAAATGTTCAGGAGATTCCCGGGATGAACATAGGAATAAGAGAGTTGTGATACTAAATTTCTACACCCTTAAAAATCACCCTTTGCAGTGAAAAACGTGAAAGAAAATCATATTTAACGCTTAAATGGCTTACGCTGCCCTAAACCATAACAAATACACAAAATTAATTTACACAGAATTGAATACCTCAAAAAACTTCAAAACAAGTCCGCCACAGCATATGTTTATCTTTCATGGATAACTCACCATAACCATTTTTGTCTTTCATTGATGCCAAAACCGGGATAAGTAGATTCCCGGGCAAGCAGAGCAGCAACACGGATAACTCGAAATAACAAATTTTGTCTTTCAGCTCATTAATGCAAAATACATTGGGATACGTAGATTCCCGGGCAATGCCGGGTAATCATCACGGAGTATCTAAAATTAATGATGATACAAATTTATAATTATTATTCCTTTTACTTATTCAACCAAACGTAAAAACACTTTATCATTTATTTAGGTGTAGCAGCGCACGCCGAGTATTAGCTAGTAAATAATGAAATAAAGAATTTATGTAACACAGAACTAGCTAATATATTGACAAAACCGAACACCGGGTTAAAAATAATTTAGAACATTGCTTGAACCTGGTGTAGAAACTACTTGACATTTGAATGGAGTTATTTGACATATTTGAATGGAGTTATTTTCATCAATTTGATAATTTTTCTGGGACAATTAACGTATATAACATATTACCCTACGTTCCTTAGGCCCAGAGCTACAAAAAAGGTGAGGGGACTTCAGTACACTAAAAAAACGTAGCTTTTTGGACGCTTAAATGGCTTACACTGCCTAAACAGTAACAAATATAGAAATGAATGCACGCAGAAAAGAATATCTAAAAAATTCACAAATAAGTCCGCAACAGCATATGTCTATCTTTTACGGACAATAGCCATTTTTGTCTTTCAGCTCACTGATGCCAAAAAGATAGGAACAAGTAGATACCCGGGCAACGCAAGGGTATCTAAAACTAATTACGATATAAATTTATAATTATATTTCTTTTTATTTATTCATCTTAACACAAAAACACATTTAATTTATTTAGGCGTAGTAGCGCACGCCGACAATTTATTTTGCATTACTCAGGTAATAGAAAAGAAAATGCAATATGGACAACCTTTGCACCTACTATTTGTAGATCTAGAGAAAGCATATGACAATGTCCCTATAGATAAACTATGGATTGCTTTAAGACGTATGGGAATTAAAACTATAATAATTAAAGCTATATAAAATTTATATGACAATTGCATGTATAAAATTAAAATTGGCAGTAAATTGTCACGCGGTTTTACGATAAATAAAGGTCTTCGTCAAGGTTGTTGTATATCACCGACTCTGTTTAAAATATACGTACATGAAATATTAAAGAATTGGAGGAGAAAATGTTCAAGCGTGGGAATTCCTATTTCAAACAACAAAACTTTATACAACTTACATTTTGCAGATGATCAATTGTTAATTGCACAAGATTATGAAGATTTAGAATATATGACTAGAAAAGTAATAGAAGAATATGAAAAATTGGGTTTAAATTTAAACATGAAAAAAACAAAATATTTATCAATTGGTGAACCAGAACAAAATTTAATTTTGGAGACTGGAGAAACAATAAAATGTTGTAGTGAGATCACATATTTAGGAATTAAAATAAATAAAAATGGGAGTTATAAAGAGGAAATAAGAAATAGAAATAATAAAGGAAAATTTGCAATTGCTTGCCTCAATGGAATATTGTGGGATAAAAATATAAATAATAAAATTAAAATGAATATATATCATACAATTGTTAAAAGCATTATTACTTATGGACCAGAACTTTGGCCATTAACAACAAAAAATAAATAAGTACCTTTTGGCAACGGAAATGGATTTTATACGAAGGGCCGCAAGAATTTCAAGAAGAGAAAAAAATTAGGAACTCAGTTATAAGGGAGAAAATGAAGATTGAAGACACTATTTTAGATTATATTAAAACTCAGCAATTAAGAAGGTACGGACATGTCCAGCGAATGGAAGAGGATCGACTACCAAAATCTGTTTTGGAATGGAAACCTGAGGGAAGACGAGGCAGAGGAAGACCTAAAACCTCCTGGAGTCAGGGAATGTGTTTATACATGAAGGAGAAACATCTACAACCAGGAGATTGGATGGACCGAAAAAAAATTGCTATTAGGAATCGGACGATGCAAAGACATTAATCAACCGATGATCTATATATATATATATATATATATATATGGTAGTAGCCAGTAAAAAATACTATATCAATGGAAACATATATTGGAATTAAAGGAATGAAAATTGAAAGAGTTTATAATTTTGAATATCTAGGATCAGTACTTAATGCCACCAATCAATTGATCGAAGAAATTAATAGGAGAACAAAGAAAGCAAACAGATGTTACTTTGGTCTACAAAGGCATTTCAATCTATCAACTCGATATTCTTAATGCCGGTTACACAAAACACTCATTAAACATGTATTGATGTTTGGTTGTGAAACCTGGACATTGTCACAACTGAGTAAAATGAAACTTACAACTTTTGAAACAAAGATATTACATAAAGAACATATTGATAGAATGCCAGAAGAAACATTTCCAAAATTATTGCTAAATTATAAACCGTACGGAAGCAGAAATGTTGGACGGCCACACAGAAGATGGTCTGAACAATTTTAACAATTTTAACAATTCTAGCTTTCATGAAATCGGAACGAGCCAACAGGCTTAATCCCTGGAAGATGATGATGATGATGATGATGCTATTACGTAAAATTTATGGTCAAATTCAGGATGCAAAAGGTTGGAGAATTAGAAATAACTGGGAACTATACCAGCTTTATAAATCATCAAATATTTTAGCCTCAATAAAAACAAGTATATTGAGATGGACTGGACACGAACAAAGAATAAATACAAACGAGGTACCTAAGAGGGTGACGTAATCAAAGCCACATAGCAAGAGGTTAGCTGGAAGACCAATACTTACGTGGTTGGATTGAGTTGTTGAGGATGTGAAGAAGCTTGATATTAGCAACTGGTGGAAGGTCGTCCATCAATGACAGAGGTGGAGACCTTTCCTGCAAGCAGGCTGTAGTCCGGAGACCTTTCCTGCAAGCAGGCTGTAGTCCTGATGATCGTGATGATCCAGAAAATATGAGTAGTTTGTGCGAAGTCGTCATTTTATTTTGTGCTATTATTAATACAGTGTGACAGATGAAATGACTTGAAACAAATGAAATAAATTTTCTTTGAGTTTCAATTTCCCTTGATATGAGTCTCATTTCATTACTCCGCATACTTTGTTAGCAATTAATAAAGCATTCATTTTTAGTTCTCTAAACTTTTAGTTACATGCACGAAGAGTAGACGTCATTATTTGTTGACATCAGGTCGAAGGGGTGGAGCACTCTCTGAGACACGCCGGACACACACTCGCATTAATATAAAAGTCAGTCAATTGTGATATTCATTCTTGAGCGAAACAAACTTCAACTGTTGCAATTTAAAACAAAGTGCATTTGTAAAGTATCAAAATTAAAGCTGCTCCTATGACCACGTAACAACAATTTATTTTTATGTGATCAGTAGCATGCAAGGTTAGGTGACGTCATCTATACTCTGTACAATAACTGAACATTCACTATCTGTCGTGTTTTTTTTCTTAGTGTTCTGCCCAAGAGCAGGACTTTCACTGCAAACTCAACATTCTCCACTCTTTCCTTAACTCAGCTTTCCTTTTTATATCTGCATACAAACAATTTATTTTAATATTGTCTATCATCTGATGTCTTTTTCTGTCTCTAACCTTCTTCCCATTGACCATTTCTTCTAGGGCATCCGTCAGCAGGCAGTTTCTTCTTAGCCAGTGGCCAATCCAATTTCTTTTCCTCTTCTTTATGAGTTCCAGCATTGTTCTCTTTTCGCCCACTCCGACTAGCACATCTTTATTTTTCATTTTTTCTGTCCATTTTATACGTTCCATCCTTCTCCATATCCACAACACAAAAGCTTCCAGTCGCTTTTCTTCATCCGTCGTAATGTCCTATCTCTACCATACAATGCTACACTCCACACAAAGCTGTTCACTAGCCTTTTCCGTAATTATTATGCCAAAAGTCCGCAGAAAATGCTTCTTCTTCTTCTTCCTTCCAAGTATTAGGCCAAGGCCTGTTACGATCCTATAAAAAAATTTCCCTCCAGCTTCTTCCGGAAAATTCTCGTATAAGACTTGAAAGCATAATAATAGTCCCTTCGATTGGTTGCTGGCCAAAGGAAGGCAAGACCAGTGATGGGCCTGCCATCTTATAGCCTCTGGTCAGGCTTTTCTGGAGAAGAAAAGAAAATAAAGGAAAGAAGAAATGGAAGAAAGGAAAGGCTCCCTAGCCCTCGGATGTCCTAATAGCGACGGGGTCGAAAAAACAAGAGTTAACCAAGAGAGGTTAGATAGTAAAGTTAAAAGAGTGCAAAACACAAGTAAGTGGAAGAAAAGTTTTGCTCGGCTTGGGCACCTTGTGATCGCCATCCTCATATCCCCTAGATGAGGACCCCTGAGCTCTTTTTGTTAAAAGCTTCTTTTGCCATTGCTATCCTCTGCTTTACTTCTTGATCGAAGTTCATGGTACTACTGATAGTACAAACCAAGTATTTGAAGCTCTCCGCTTGCTCAATGCCTTCATCTATAATCCTCATGTTTATCTTCTTTGGTTTCCTTCCTGTCGTATTATGGGGCTATAAAATGAATGTATTATTAATTAATATGTGGGAGGTATGAAGGTGGTACCATGTATATTAAATAATAATGAAGTGAAATTTCCATCCATAGTAATTCTGCCCTAGGATAGGTCCTTCACTGCAATCATAGCATTTTCATGCTATGCTTGCAGCTTTACTAGAGAATTGTAGGTGTGGTATCTTCCTGTTGTTTTCCACACCGGCGAAAGATGATGATAATGATGGTGATGATGGCCATATGATTTCGGGGACCGTTTGGGCCTTAAAGTTTTCCTGACATTTGTCTTACAGGTGAGGAAACCCCCCGATAAAAATCTCACCCAGATAAACTGCCCCGACCGGGGATCGAAACCGGGCCTCCTGCGTGACAAGGCAGCACACTACCTGGAGACCACAGCAGTGGACAAGTAAAATTTATATTGGGAATAAATATACACAATAAAAAAAACTAAAAGCATGATACGACATGCAGAACCTTCCCTATGCACCATAATGTCTACATGTATACACTCATAATTGGTGACCTAAGATGGTGAAGCACTTGGAAATAAAAATGAAATAAGAAAGAAAGGAATCCGATATTTTTAAAACTGTTTAGGAAAGGTAGCGGTAGGTCTCTATACATAGATACAATTTAGAAGCGACGTTGTTTGTTGTTTTTACTGCATTTTATTCATATCGTGACAGACTTGTTTTATTGTCAAAGAGGAAAGACATGTCGAGGGAAGTTGAAAACTTGAAAGATATAATTCTTTTACTTTTCAAACTTATGAAAACTATGATAATTTGTGCGACACCAACTTGAACGAAATTACGAGACAAAAATAAACAGACAAAGGAATAATTTCAGGGAACATAAAGCGGTTTCAGATAGTGAGGTTGAAAATAAAGACAATAAAAGAACCAGTTACAAACAAACAAGCAAAGAAAAATTGCAAAGTCAAAGAAGTCAGATGCTCCCAAAAGATTGCGACGGTCAATACCACTTTACGAGTCTTTCTCCAGTTTCTTTGCGTCTTTTAACTCCAATCAGTGCTATCACTAGACGATGTAAGGAATAAATATACATGTTATTCCAAGATAATAATAATAATAATAATAATAATAATAATTTATTATACAGAATTTTAATGTTTACACGTCTTTCTGTGCCTAAAGTTTTATTTTTCTTCTCCACTCGTCTCTCTCCATCCAATCCAAGTCATCCAGTCATCTTGCTCTCATTCCAGTTGTTATTTCCTGCATCCACGAATTTCGAGGTCTTCCTCTCCTCCTTATTCCAGGTGGACACCATTACAATGTTTTCCTGGGTAATCTTTCTTCCTGCTTTCGTCGTGCGTGCCCATACCAATTTAATTGCTTATACCGTATATAATCTACTATTGAATAACCAATATTCATTTTTTTTCTTATGACAGTATTTCTTATTTTGTCTAATTTTGAATATCTTGCTGCTCTCCTCAAGAAATCCATTTCCATCGACATAAGTTTTTGTTCCAAGTTTTTGTTGAATTTCCAAATTTCAGCTCCATATGTGACAGTACTTCTCACTATCGAATTATATATTTGTAACTTATTTTTCCTGGTTATATGTCTGTTCCATAAGACTCCATTCATCATTGCTGTTATTGCTATACGATTATTTATTCTGTTCTTAATATCACTCTCTTGTTTATTCTCTTTATCTAATTTTACTCTCAGATACTCAAATTCTTCACATCCTCTAATATACCCCTTTTCATCTTCTAATATCAAATCTTGGGTTTCGGCCCCACATCCCATATCAAATGTTTTTTCTAAATTTATTTTCAAACCCCAGTTATCGTATTCGTCCAATAATTTTCTTAACATAAACTCCATGTCTTCATATTCTTGAGCAATTATTATCTGGTCATCCGAAAATAACAGTGTATATATTGTATCTGTTGATCCATCTCCAATTGGTACTCCCATTCCTGAACATTTTTTGCTCCAGTTTGACAGTGCTTTATGTATAAATATCTTAAATAATAATAATAAGTTAATAATAATGAGTTAATAATAATAATAATAATTACACTGGTCGACAAAAAGTGAACTTTTTTCTTTCACAAAAGTAAAAATATGAGATTTTAGAAGTATTTTTTATCCTGAATTTAAATATCATTTCAGTTTTTTCCTATCAGGCAAGAGTTTTCTGCGATATTCATTTACATTTTTATAATTTTTAATAAAATCCATCTAACTCTAACTCATTCTGACTTGCCTAGAAAGTGGTAGATAGTGGTTTTCGGGTATATTCTGCATCTGGAATATCTCTCTTCTTGGTCCAACAGTCAGCTCAATACTGACACAGTGCAATACAGATTAACAGGTCTGAACATGTTAAAACACGAATGAACCTGCAGATTCTTGTCTTTTGGTGGTTCAGCATGACATTACATATATTTTCCTTAAATACAGCTTGAATAAAATCGCTACATGTAAGGTAAAGGTTCCTACGACAGGTCAAAGAGAATGCTAAAATCAATTTTAAAAAAAGTACCTGTCACAAAAACAAAAAGAAAGAAAACTGTGCCTGATGGAAAAATTCTGACTACATATCTGAATTCAGTATGAAAAAATGCACTAGATTCACTAATCAGATTTCTTGTAAAGAAAACCTTGTCGACCAGTGTTATTATTATTATTATTATTATTATTGTCGGTCGCGGTGGACTAGTGGTTATGCTCCTTGCCTCTGGTCCCGAGGGTCGCGGGTTCAAACCCGGCAGTGGTCGATTGATTTTTTAGGACGGAAAAATCCAAGGAGCAAGTCCTCCGGGAGGGACTTTAAGCCGTGGGTCCCGAGTCTGAAGATTTTCAGGGTCGTAAAAAATCCTTAAGCCTGAATGAAAAGGCCTCTAAGCAAAATGTACCGAATTTTCCCGTCCGAGTACTACCTTGGTTTCACTATGAGGCGGAACACTGAGCACGGACCACTCAAAATGACATCTATACGAAAACAAGTGTAACTAAATTAGTACGGTTCAAATTCTTCCCTGTAGGGGGAGAGCGCCTAAATCTCTGTAAAGGGAAAACACGGGCTTACAAAAAAAATTATTATTTATACAAAGATTTTCCAGATTTTCAATGTTTGCATATTTTTGTGTGCCTAAAGTTTTATTTTAATTCTCCACTGGTCCCATCCATCTACTTCATGTCCTCTAGTCCTCTAATAATAAATTTATTATTATTATTATTATTATTATTATTATTCCATTTCATCAACTTAGTTTAACCTCTCAAGTACTTTTTACATGCCATACGCCATCCGAATCTTACTGTAACACGACCTGTCGGAAGGGGGGTTTTTAACTATGGATATCACATACTTTTTTGACAGCACAAAGACAAGAAGGCCTCCTCGAATTAAAAATCAGCTCAATGACTGGTTCTCATCCGAGATGACACAACATGAAGACGAAATACACCATTCATAAACATTCATATTAAACATGACGCATATGATGGTGGTAATGATGGCCTAATGATGTTCGGGGATCGTTTCTGCCTTGCAGTTTCTTGACATTTGTCTTACAAGTGAGAGAAATCGCAAAAAATCCCGATCGGGATTGAACCGTTGCAAACGAGGCAGCGATCGTACCGCGAGACCACAGCGGTGGAATAATAATAATAATAATAATAATAATAATAATAATAATAATAATAATAATAATTATTATTATTATTATTATCTGACGTTAAGGTCCAGCATTCACGTCCATATAATAGCAATTACTATTCAACTCATGCACCAAACGGTAGTCCATGACCAATCACGTTTTAATGAATTTTGTTTTACAACCAATGACAGTCGTGTTTCACCTCGCTCTTTATCGAGTTCTCTTTATCAGCTCCTGCTTTTGTGATAAAGAAAGCTCCTCCTTTTTAATATTCTGAATAGGCCAGGACATTATTTTTCTCCGACAAATACACTGAATATAGCAAATAATGAACAGATTCCGTAATTTTACTGATTGTTTACTAAAAAAATAAATGCATAATCTATAATATTGATTATAATGTACAGTTTGATGTGTTTCATTATTTGTCCACTAGGGTGATTCTTACAATATTGCGATCCTATTTGACAACAAATAATATGATCCAGTTGCAGTGAATGAACATAACCTCATATTCTGATTTGTTTTCAAACATCGCCGTTTACATTTAATATACAGATATTTTAAAATACCGGTAAGTAAATTTAAATAATGACTTTTGAGCAAACAGCTTAATTTTATTCGTTAAATAGTCCTAACAAATACCACTCGATTTCCATATAATCTAGATAAATTCACTCGTGACATTAATTATGAAAATGTCATTACTTTGTCAAGTTTTAATAATGTAGTAGGGCCTAGTAAATTATAGGATTCAAATTCAGAGTTGGAATTCAACAGAGGAAAATAAGAAAAAATAAAATATTGTTGTAAACGTATCGTTTTCCCCTCTTTAAAATTCGGCGAGTGTCCGATGTTTGGGTTAGAAGAACCAGTCACGCTAGAACGACTTTATTGCGCTCAATTCCTTTACTTCTCCAGTAATATCCCATCCAACTTACCCTTGTTTATTCCACCATCGTCCAAAAACACGATACACCATCGTCTATTAAACTAATGTATTAATTTCACTTTGCTTCCAAATTCTACAGCATTTTAGAAAAAATATTTAAGAATGAGTCAGACATTTCAGACTTTTGACGGATTCGATCTAAGAAACTTAAAAATACTATTTAACTCATACCCCAAATGGGAGTCAATGACCAATCACATTTCAATCATTTTTTATTTACAACCAATCCAGTCGTGTTTCGCCTAAAATTTACCAACTAAAGTTTATCATAATAAAGAAAGCTCCTCCTTTTTAACATTCGGAATAGGTCAGCATTATTTTGCAGTGACGAACCCCCTAAGAAATACGGTTACCAGATTGTATATATAGTGCATGAATGTCAACAGAAAAAGATAATATAAAAAAATTTGTAACAAATGATTATATCACAAAAAAAACACTGTTTACACTTTCTTAAACGAATTATTTTCCAGGAAATGACGTTGCAGAAAAATATAATTTACATATTTACATCATAGGACATCAGAAATTAATAGCTATTACCTTTTTTTATAAATTTCTCCACTAGGGTGCATTCTTACAATATTGCGATCCTTTGGCAATAAATATTATGATCTGGTTGCAGTGACGAACAAAAGAAGCAGATGAATCATACCAATCGTTTCTCATTTGTTTTCAAACATCGCCGTTTACATTAAATATATACATATTTTAAAATAACTATATTTAAATAACGATTTCTGAGTTAACAGCTTAATTTTATTCGTTAAATAGTCTCACTTCGTGAGTCGTGAATTTATCGTTAATTTGGAAATCACTCGTGGCATTACTTATGATAAATTATTTGTCACATCTTTTCCAGATCTCAATTGTCGTTCACTGGATCTCATTAAATTAATATTTAAATTGGGATAACGTCGACCGGAATGTTATCCTACTTATTGTATTGTGTTGTTGGCTGTAAATGTGTGTTCATTTCCGTCCACATTCATCGTAAGTCTGGATGACCTGATTAAAATAAAATAAAATTAAGTATAATAGAACTATTATTCTACTAGTTATATTATATGGAAGCGAAACACGGACTCTTACTTTAAGGGAGGAAAGGAAATTATGAGTATTTGAGAATAAAGTTCTTAGGAACATTTTTGGTCCAAAGAGAGATGCCGGATATTGGTATCTTTTAAAAGAAATCTAAATTTATATTCGCTCTAACCTCGACTTCATCATTACCCGGTGTAAGGTACATATATTAATTGGTGTTTTTCGTATAACTCATCATATTTATACTAATAATAATAATAATAATAATAATAATAATAATAATAATAATAATAATAATAATAATAATAATAATAATAATAATAATAATAATAATAATAATAATAATAATAATCATCATCATCATAATAATAATAATAATAATCATAATAATAACAATAATAATAACAATAACAACAACAATAATATTTATTATTATTATTAATATTATTATTATTAATAATATTTATTATTATTATTATTATTAATAATATTTATTATTATTATTATTAATAACCCTCCATGGTATCTTTACCTTGTTGTGGTGGAGTGGCTTGTGTGCTTAAATGATCCTGAGAGCTATGCCGGCGGTAGCATTGCTGCCGATAGGGTTACCCATGCCGGACTGGTCGAAGGTGATAAGCCAGACGAAATAAGTACCTTGGTCGAAAGAGTGACGATCTTTCACCGTAAAAATACAACCGTCAAGAAATGCGGACATGGGTTCTACTGGGGTAAAATTTTCCGGAGGTCAAATAGTCCCCCATTCGGTTCTCCGGGCGGGGACTACTTCAGGGAACCCATGCCAAAGGCTCAAACACAGGGACATGTTCCTAGGAACATGGAATGTTAGGACTTTATACAATAGCGGGGCACTAGAGATATTAACGCGGGAATTGGATAAATCGCCCTTGGATATAGTCGCTTTACAGGAAGTTAGGTGGCCAGGAGAAGGTAGTCAGGAATCAGGAAGCTTTTCATTATACTATGGGGGTGCAGAAAGACCTGCATTTGGAACGGGTTTTTTAGTCAGAAGGAGGATCCTATCCGCTATCCGAGATATTAAGTTTGTTAGTGATAGGATATCATACATAATTCTAAAGGGTAAACGACATGATTTTATAATTGTAAATGTACATGCCCCCACAGAAGATAAAGATGACAAGATCAAGGATGAGTTCTATGAAGAATTAGAATGCTTATTTGATAGCCTTTCACGATATCATATGAAAATTGTCTTAGGAGATTTTAATGCAAAAGTGGGGCGGGAAGATATATTCAAACCAACAATAGGCAAATTCAGTCTTCATGAAGATAGTAACGACAACGGGGTTAGATTAGTCACATTTGCCACATCAAAGAATCTCGTTGTTAAGAGCACAACATTTCAGCATAAGGATATTCATAAATACACCTGGACGTCCCCAGATGGAGAAACTCGGAACCAGATAGATCATGTATTAGTGGATAAACGCTGGCACAGTAGCATCATTGATGTTAGATCAGTTAGAGGGACAGACTGCAATTCAGATCATCATCTGGTCAGGGTGAAAATCAGACAACGGCTATCGCTTATGAGAGGAACAAACGCTAAAGATGATTCTGTAAAATATGAATTAAAAAACTTGAAAAATGATGAAATGCGGCAAGAATACCAAATCAAAATTGCTAATAGATTTGAAGTACTGGAATCTTCAGATGACAATGTGGCAAACGAAGAAGAAACTGATATAAATAAAGAATGGGAGGCTATAAGAGATACTATTAAATTGTCAGCATCAGAAAGCATTGGTTGTTTAAAAAAGAGGCAAAACAAGAAATGGTTTGATGAGGAATGTGCCGACATTGTAAAGAAAAGAAAGCTAGCAAAAATTAAATGGTTACACGAGCCAAATGAGGTAAATTTAGAGCAATTGGGTAGTGTTAGACGGGAAACCACCAAGTTACTAAAGAGTAAAAAGAGGGAATATTTGAGAGAGAAGATTAATGATCTTGAAATGAATGCAAAAAATAGGAACATTAGAGAATTATATCAGGGAATTAGTATAGAGAAGAAAGGGTTTCAGGCTAGAACAAACATAATTCGGAATGAAAATGGGGATATGATTGCAGATTCCAAGAGTATATTAAATAGATGGAAAAGTTATTTTAATCAGCTATTAAATGTACATACAGAACAGGACATTGAGGAGAATAACTTACAGACAGCAGAAATGCTAGTCGCAGAGCCAAGTGCATTAGAGGTTGAAATGGCAATTGAAAAATTGAAGATGTATAAAGCATCAGGTTCAGATGAGATCCCAGCAGAACTGATAAAATCAGGGGGAGAAAAATTGATGGACAAGATACGCTGGTTGCTTAGTATGATTTGGGAAAAAGAAGCTCTTCCAGATGAATGGAAGGAATCAATTATCGTACCAATTTATAAGAAAGGAGATAAAACTGATTGCAACAACTATAGGGGCATCTCATTACTTTCAACTTCGTACAAAATTCTAACAAATATATTAGTAAGCAGACTTACTCCCTATATTGATGACATTCTAGGAGATCATCAATGTGCATTTAGAAGAAACAGGTCTACAACAGATCAGATTTTTAGTATAAGACAGATTTTAGAAAAGAAATGGGAATATAATGGTACTGTACATCAACTATATGTAGACTTCAAAAAAGCATATGATTCAATTAAGAGGGAGAAGTTATATAGTATCCTGCTGGAGTTCGGAATTCCTAAAAAGTTAGTTAGACTTATTCGAATGTGTCTAAATGGCTCAACGAGTAGGGTGCGTGTAGGCAAACAGTTTTCAGACACTTTTGAAATCCAGAATGGGTAAAGCAAGGAGATGCACTATCTCCTCTACTATTTAATTTTGTACTAGAGCATGCCATTAAATCTTTAGAGAATGAGGAAGGCTTACAACTCAATGGTATTAATAAGCTGTTAGTTTATGCTGATGATGTAGTACTACTGGCCGATAGCGAGGAGATACTAAAGGCCAACACGCACACACTATTGAGTAACACTAAGAAATTAGGACTGGAAGTAAATATCAGTAAAACTAAATATATGGTCACACGTAGAAATACATTATATAATGGAAATGGACAGCTAATGACAAATGAGGGAAATTTTGAGGAATTGGCTGAATTCAAATACCTAGGAACAATAATCACAAATAGGAATGAGATGCACAAAGAAATTAAACATAGGCTCAATTCTGGAAATGCATGCTATTATGCATTGCAGAGACTTTTGATGTCCCAACTCCTTTCAAAAAACGTTAAGCTGAAAATATATAAAACTATTGTTCTACCAGTTATATTATATGGGTGCGAAACATGGACTCTTACTTTAAGGGAGGAAAGGAGATTACGAGTATTTGAGAATAAAGTTCTTAGGAAAATTTTTGGACCAAAGAGAGATGAACAGACAGGTGAATGGAGAAGACTACATAACAATGAACTACATGGTCTTTATAGGAAGCCAGATATAATAAGAACAGTTAAGTCCCGTAGACTGCGATGGGCAGGACATGTTGCGCGTATGGGGAATGAAAGACGTGCATGGAAACTTCTTGTAGGAAAGCCAGAAGGAAAACGCCCAGTTGGTAGACCAAGAATGAGGTGGGAGAACAACATTAACTATGATTTGAGGGAAGTAGATTATACAGGGAATGATTGGAAAGCATTAGCTCAGGATAGGGATGTATGGAGAGCTTATGTCCATGCGGCCATGAACCTACGGGTTCGATAGTGCCAGTGAGTAAGTAAGTATTATTATTAATAATAATATTTATTATTATTATTATTACCATAAGTATTATTATTGATATTATCGTATAAAACGTTTGTATACATGAAATTTACATTGCTACATTTAATGTATTTTTAATTGTTTATAATTAGTATAGTGTATATCTATATTTGTCAAATATTTATTTGTATTTGTGCTGGTTGAGTGGAAGAGAAGGCCTTATGGCTTAACTCTGCCAGAATAAATAAAACACTATTATTATTATTATTATTATTATTATTATTATTAGATGAATAGACAGGTGAATGGAGAAGACTACATAACAGTGAACTACATGGTCTTTATAGGGAGCCATATATAATAAGAACAGTTAAGTCTCATAGACTGCGATGGACAGGACATGTGGTACGAATGGGGAATGAAAGACGAGCACGGAAGCTTCTTGTAGGAAAACCAGAATGAAAACGCCCATTTGGTGGACCAAGAATGAGGTGGGAAAATAACATTAACTATAATTTGAGGGAAGTAGATTATAGAGGAGATGATTAGAAAACATTAGCGCAGGATAGGGATTTATGGAGAGCTTATGTCCACGCGGTCATAAACCTACGGGATTGATAGTGCCAGTGAGTTAGTTAGTTAGGACCTAACTTCGGGGACTTAATGCCGACTAAAGTGTTTGGAGTAACTGATTAATAGACTGAAGTCACATAGTTAAAATTATTTAACCGGATTTCTCTACTTCTAACAGGGGAACTGTCACCCATTGCATGACGAAACCTGCCTTGAAATTTCTTTCAGAGAAACGTTTTGATATACAAAGGTCATATCCAAAAAATATTTGACATTTTTAATTGCAAGACACTAAAATCCAGCGCTAAGTGTCTCATTTTAAGTCCACCGCTGTGGTCTGGGGGTAGCGTGCTGCCTTGTCACGCAGCGGACAGTTTTCTGGGTGCGGATTTTATCGGGGTTTTTCCTCACCTGTAAGACAAATGTCAGGAAAACTTTAAGGCCGAAACGGTCCCCGAAATCATATGGCCATCGCAATCATCATCATTCATATTAATCTTAGGTTAAGCTTAGGATTACGGACTCTCCTGGCGCACCATTATCATCATCACTCATGATATCATTGGGGCAACGTAACCCCGCCTTCCAGGCGCCCCAACCTCAGAAGTGGATACGCCATGCAGGAGAGAAACCAGGAATGTCGAAAAAGACAAACCTGGGGCGTTTGAAAAAAAGTATCTCATTTTAATTATAAGGAACTTATACAACACCTGAATTATTAGAATTTATAACACCTCACTACCTGCCGTCTGCGCTGCTTCCCGCCTCACTTTACTACGCTCACACTCATACAGGGAATCCATCTGCTCCGAGCAGTGGATTGACTTTGTTGGATTCCTGCTTCGATTTCTGTGCCTTGCAGTAAAAAGGCAGATTTTTTTTTTTTTGACACGGTCTTGGTACATTACAACGCTTCTATGGGAGAAATTACAAGTTAAGTTTCGGCATGCAATGATATACAATTCCATTGTAAGTAAAGTATCTATACAGTTTTCTTCTTAAAAGTATTCTTTGGAGCGAGAAGCCTAGAAACGTCTTGCCTTACCAGTCCGTCACTGATCTCACATCAACATGTTATCATATAGATGGTCCAATGTCCATCCAGTACAGAGGTGATAAGTGGGTCCAGCATGTCGGATTCCCTAGCAGTAATAGCTGGTGTTCTCAATTTTATGGGTCCACATTCGTAACTCAGACGCTCTCCAAATTCCTCATCCTATTGGGTAGACACCAATCTCATACAGTTTTAGAATTTCTATAACAAATTTTCTTTCACCATATTGACGAACAAATCGTGTCCCACAGCTCAGCGTCAGGGCAGGATGCATTAAATCTCTCTCGGGTAATGTAAAGGATTCATGGCCGCTTACAATGTTTAATATTAAATATATATAAGAAGAGATAATAGATTGAAGTTTTATAAAACATTGGCAGTTCCTGCATTACTTTATGGGAGCGAAACTTGGGTAAAGACCAAAAAACTGCAAAGTAGAATACAAAGCGCAGAAATGAACTTCCTTAGAAGAACAAAAGGCTGCACAAGATTGGATCGGATAAGGGATGAAGATATAAGAACAGAGTTAAATATATATCCATTCGATGAGAAAATCAGAGAATATACAGAGAAATGGTTTACACACGTGGAAAGAATGAATGTATCAAGATTGCCAAGAGAGCATTCAACTACAAGCCAAGAGATTCAAGGAATGTAGGAAGGCCAGTGAAAAGATGGACAGAACAACTGTGAGGCGGAACAGGCAATTAGCCCGTGAAGTGAAGAAGAAGAAGAAGAAGAAGAATATATATATATATATATATATATATATATATGGATACAAAACATGGACTCTTACTTTAACGGAGGAAAAAATATTAAGATTATTTAAGATTAAAGTTCTTAGGAAAATTGTTGGACCAAAGAAATATGAATAGACGGGAGAATGGAGAAGACTACATAACAGTAACATGTTATGGGAAACCAGATATAATAAGAATAGTTATGTCTTGGAGTCTGCGGTGGGTAGGACATGTGGTACGAATGGGGAATGACAGAGGGGCATGGAGACCAAAGGGAAAGCGTCCAGTAGGCAGGCCAATAATGGGGTGGGAAAGTAACATTAACCATGTTTTGAGGAAAACAGTTCAGGATAGGTATGTATGAAGAGCTTATGTCTGTGCGGCCATAAAACTACGGGTTCGACAGTGCAAGTGAGTGAGTTAAAGTGTTCCCACTACAGGCCTCAGGAGGCCCTTGGGGTAGTAGGTGAGTGAGTTATAAAATAAAATTAAATTAAATTAAAGTTTACCTTCTTAGGTTAGAGCCGTCGTCCTCAACTTATAAAATATGTATGCTTTTTTGTCTGGAGGCCTTTCAAGAATCTCTATTCCATCTTCACGTACAACACTACGTTAGGAGAGTCACATACAACACGACATTAGGACCAGCACCGAGAACATCAAGTAATGTAGCGAAAGACCTGCTGAAGATGGAGAAGATATTCTGAAAGGCCTTCAGACAAAAAAGTAAACATATTTTATAAGTTGAGTACTGCGGCTCTGACCTAAGAAGGTACATTTTAACTTTATTTTATTTTACGACTATCAACTTCAACGGTTTTAAACAATGAATTTTATTAGTATTAAGTTAGTTAGTTACAAAAAAATAAGCCGCTTAATTATTAATATAAACAGTTTTAAAAAGAGTGAAGTCTAGAAATGCAATTACAGTGTGTTTTCTTTAATAAGGATAATAGATGCTTAAGTATAAGATATATTTTATTAAATTTAAGACAAAGAGTCATCTGTACAGCAGAAAATGTCGCCTTTCTGCTTTGGAGAGATTGGGATATTACACTTGCTTCTGAATCCCAGGTTCGTGGTTCGATACCACAATCACCGACAGAAATTTTCAGGGGAGTACAATTTCGAAGACCCGGAATCTTTGGGAAAGATACAAATGTGTGCGATTCGTTAAAGTTCTCTCAGATAGGAAAAGTAAAAAAAAATACTCATTTGGAGATGCTGAACCTCTAGCGTCGATATTAGTCTGAAAGCGGAAATAAGCCATGTTTCAGCGGTGGAACAACCAACTAATTGCTTATATAAAACATAGTCTATTCATATTTGAACCTCTTTTTTGAAGTTTATTTTCTTATTAAGAGGAATAAAACATTAACTAACTCATATTTACGGAGATTCTTAATACGGGATAATTAGAGACTTACCGTGGATTTCTTTCTTTCTTTTCCTTTTATTTCTCCATTTGTATGCACTTTTAATTGCCCTACCCCATCCATGCTTTTGAAGGGCACGACATATCGGGAGAGGTTTTAAACTCTGGAATAAAGTCATATTTTTTCGAGCGCTTCCCCGGATGAGTCGTCAGCTCAATGATGAGCCATCTCCGACACAACATAAAATTTAAGACAAGGCAATATTAACTCATACATTCAAGTATTTGTATTGTATTGTAAGCCCATGTTTTCCCTTTACAGAGATTTAGGCGCTCTCCCCCTACACGGAAGAATTTTAACCATACTAATTTAGTTACACTTGTTTTCGTATAGATGTCACTTTTGAGTGTTCCGTGGTCAGCGTTCCGCCTCATACTGACATCTAGGAAACCAAGGTAGTACTAGGACGGGTAAATTTTGCTTAGAGGCCTTTTCATTCAGGCTTACGGATTTTTACGAGCCTGAAAATCTTCAGACTCGGGACCCACGGCTTAAAGTCCTTCCCGGGGGACTTGCTCCTTGCATTTTTCCTTCCTAAAAAAAAATCAATCGACCCCGGCCAGGTTTGAACCCGCAACCCTCGGGACCAGAGGAAAGGAGCATAACCACTAGTCCACCGCGGCCAACAGTAAACAGGTCGAATATGATATGGATGTGTAAAATGGCCAGGGAGTATCCGGAGACTATTTGAACCCTTAATATAATGTTTTTCCTTTATTTAATGAACATGGTATTAAGATTTATCAATATGTCTAGCTGTCTTATATAGGCCTACTGTACATACAGGGTGTTACCCAAATGAGTGCAGATTTTTCGTGTGGTGGTAGCCGTGCAAGTATTTTAACATATTGAAACTTTTGGGTCGGAAATGCATTGTTGTGGGTCCTCAGAATAAAACAGCATTTAGAATTGTTGAATACATTGTTGTTTATTTATTAATTCTAAGAAAAATGAAGGTATTACATGTTATTTTACAGTAATTGTTGGAAATGGCGACCACTGAACTGGATGGGCAACTCCAGAGCTTGTAGCAAGGATTGTGGCAGCGGCTGCGGAATCAGGGAGCATCCAGAGCTTCTTAGGGTTTATCAGTCCGAGGTGAGACGCGCAGAGCTGTGCATCCAGGTCAATAGTCGCCATTTCCAACAATTACTGTAAAATAACATGTATAACCTTCCATTATTCTTATCTTATATATAAAATTAATGTTTGTTTGTTTCTATGTTTGTTTGTTTGTTCGTACTTTATGCGCGGCCATACCGTAGATCCGATTGTGATGGGGTTTTTTGCAAAATGTTCAGGAGATTCCCGGGATGAACATAGGCTGTAAGAGAGTTGTGATACTCAACTTCTGCACCCTTACAAATCGCCCTTTGTAGTGGAAAACGTGAAAAAAGTAGCTCTTTGGACGCTTAAATGGCTTACGCTGCCTAAACCATAAGAAATACACAATAATAATGTACACAGAATTGAATATCTCAAAAAGCTCTACCAAAAAGTCCGCGACAGCATATGTTTATCTCTTACGGATAACTCACAAAAACCATTTTTGTCTTTCATTGATACCAAGAGTCTCGCGCCGTAGCCGAGTGGTTAAGGCAAGAAGTCTTGGCGCAGAACTACAGGACTTACGCTTGGTTCGAGTCTCTACGGGGGAAGAAATTTTTCTCATGGAATGTCGGCCAGTATGGGGCCGGTACACAGTGGGTCAGAAATGAAATCTAGCTGAAAAAAAAAGTTTTGACTCACTCTCATCAATTTACCTTTTTTTTTCACTCTAATATAATTGTTATATGACGGTTCTTAACTTATCTGCAAAGGAGGGTACAATTCTAATGTTCATGACTATGTGACGTCATCATTCACACTTCTTAAGCCACAACAGAAGGCTGTAAGAGGTTTTCTTGCGAACTTATTTAACCTTTTCACTGCTACGAACGGGTATATCCGTTGGCAAAGAAAATGCTTGCTGTGCTATGGGTGTCTATATCCATTCTCAACTCCAAACGCCTGCTAGTTATATAATACGTATTGCATTGCTTTCAAACTAAGCAGGCAAATACTGCCATCTCCTAGGAACCTAAATAAACTTTTTCCATATTTCTCCCTGCATTGAGCAAGGAGGGTTTTAAAGGCTGGAAATATCTCAGCAGTGAAAAGATTAATAATATCTAATTATGTCCTAATTGCTGAATTTTATGGTAAAAAAGTAACATTTTTATCGTCCGCCCATGACATGAGAATTGAATGTTCGGGCAGGACAACGTCTGCCGGGTACGCTAGTTAGTAATTAATAAATAACGTGTTCAACAATTTTATACGCTGTTTTATTCTGTAGATCCACAGCAATGCATTTCCGACCCAAGGTTCATGTGTTAAAATTCTTGTACGGATGTTCGCTACCACCACACGAAAAATATGCAATCATTTCGGTAACAGCCTGTATAAGCGGTATATTATTTCATTGCAGTTTATTACTTTCTATGTATTTTTATGTATAGTAGGTAGGAGCTGTTCTTCCTTTGTGTACATATTATTTTATTAGTTTTAATTTTTATTATCTTTAACTTTACTGTATTATCATATATTATTATTGTTGTTCAGTTTGGACAGATAATCGTTTAGTATCTAATATTATTATGGTTTTTTTTTTGTATTTTAATGTAATATATGTTTGTCCTGGTGAGTGTGAGAGAAAGCCACATGGCCATAACTCCACCAGGCTAAATAAGTATATAAATATATATATATATATATATATATATATATATATATAAACAAAATATTCCGATTGAGGGTCTTTCCACTTTTCAGCGGTTGCCCTTTTACCAGCCGGCTGCTGGCCCTTCACATCCACATGTGACAATCACAGAGGTAGATGATCAACAGCCAGTGTAGGGGTGACATGTGGTTAACATGTCGAGTCCCCCAGCCGTTATAGCTGGTTCCTCAACCTGGAGCCGCTACTTATTGTAGCTATCCAATTGCCTCACGATGCTGGGTGGGCACCGGTCCCATACTGGCCGAAATACCATGAGACAATTTCTTCCCCCATGGAGACTCGAACCAGCGCAAGTTCCATAGCTCTGCGCCAAGGCTTCCTACCTTAACCGCTCGGCTACGGCGCGGGACTTAAATAAAATAAAAATAAATAAAAATAAATTTAGAAGTATTTGTCTTAGAATAGAGGGTAAACCTAAAAAAAAAGCATCCAGGAAACTTATCCCGCTTTGTCTAAAGGCAGCAGTGCTACCTTTAAATCATAAGATTGCAATTTAGATATGTTCTAATTATATCTCCTATAACAAATAAAACTGTATAAGTACAGCTCAACATGGATCCACTATAAATTTTATAAATTTATGTACTATAAAAAAAAACTCCAAGCGCAACAGGCCTAGAAGGTCCTTGGCCTACCAGCCGGCTGCTGGCCTCACATCCTCAAGTGTTAACATAGAGGTAGACGATCATAAGCCAGTGTAGGGGTGACATGTGGTCGGCATGTCGGGTCGCCCAGCCGTTATAACTGGTCTTCTCAACCTGGAGCCGCTACTTGTTGTAGCTACCCAAATGCCTCACGATGCTGACTGGGCACTAGTCCCATACTAGCCGAAACACCACGAGAAAATGTCTTCCCCCCATGGGACTCCAACCAACACAAGACCCGTAGCTTTGCGCCAAGGCATCTTGCCTTAACCACTCGGCTACGGCGCAGGACTATACTACACCAAAGGAATACTTATAAATTGTTCCCTTCCTACTGGCGACCTTTGGATGGTTATCGAATTAAGATCTATATGTAGTATGCATAAACCAAGGCTTGTATGTTAAATGTTTGTAATCCAGGTTAAACTTTAGTTTAGCTCGGAAAGTAGGTTAACGTGCACTGTTCTCTACAATGAGACATAATTAAGTTTCAGCCCTCATCTTCAAAATTTTATCATAACTCATCATAGATGTGTTATATGTTTATTCTTCATTGCTCCTCGTGTTAAGGCTTACATTTTTATCATCATCATCATCATCATCATCATCATCAAGGATTAGACCTGCTGGTCTGTTCCTACCTCATGTAGGAATTGGTCTGTCCATCTTTTACTGGGTCTTCCGACATTTTTTCGTCCTAGTGGTTTGTAATGAAGAATCAGTTTTGGGAATTTTATTGTTATCCATTCTATTCATGTGGTCCATCTATTCAACTCTGTATTGTGTAATTCTTATTTTATAACTGAAATTCCATTCTTAATGAAAACAATATCCTTTTTACAAATGCGACAAGTCCGTGTTCGATGTACGGTCGGACAAGTTTATTGGGTGAGGTTTTCTTTCAGGAGTTTTCCGCGCTTCTGAGACAAATTAAGGCCCAAATAGACCCTGAGCATCATCAGACAATCATAATCAACAATATCATACTCACGTGTTTAGTATGATATTAGTGTTGTCTCGGAGGTGGTCTTGACATTTAGCACATCACTCATCCGAAGACGCCCTTCACTTCATTGTGTGATCAAAAATATATAAGTATGTATTCCAAAGTTAAAAATCATATCTCAACAGGTCATGCCCCTATAAAGGAGTAGCGCGAGGAACATAAAAGTACACATACATAAGGACTTTATTAAACTAAAAGTAAGATACATACAATGTTATTTACAAATATGGATCGCACGGGCAGTAAGCCGTACATGCTGTTGACAGTCCGTTACAATAAGTTGATGTTTGGTAATAATATACTTAAAACAAAAAAATAAAATACAATAATATTACTTACTTACTCACTGGCACTATCGAACCTGTAGGTTCATGGCCGAGCGGACATAAGCTCTCCATACATCCCTATCCTGAGCTAATGCTTTCCAATCATTCCCTGTATAATCTACTTCCCTCAAATCATAGTTAATGTTGTTCTCCCACCTCATTCTTGGTCTACCAACTGGGCGTTTTCCCTCTGGCTTTCCTACAACAAGCTTCCATGCAAGTCTTTCATTCCCCATACGTGCAACATGTCCTGCCCATCGCAGTCTACGAGACTTAACAGTTCTTATTATATCTGGCTTCCTATAAAGACCATGTAGTTCATTGTTATGTACTCTTCTCCATTCATCTGTTTGTTCATCAATCTTTGGTCCAAAATTTTTCCTAAGTACTTTATTCTCAAATACTTGTAATCTCCTTTCTTTCCTTAAAGTAAGAGTCCATGTTTCGCACCCATATAATATAACTGGTAGAATAATAGTTTTATATATTTTCAGTTTAACGTTTTTTGAGAGGAGTTGGGACATCAAGAGTCTCTGCAATGCATAATAGCATGCATTTCCAGAATTGAGCCTATGTTTAATTTCTTTATGCATCTCATTCCTATTTGTGATTACTATTCCTAGGTATTTGAATTCAGCCACTTCCTCAAAATTTCCCTCATTTGTCATTACCTGTCCATTTCCATTATATAATATATTTCTACGTGTGACCATATATTTAGTTTTATTGATATTTACTTCCAGTCCTAATTTCTTAGTGTTATTCAATAGTGTGTGCATGTTGTCCTTTAGTATCTCCTCGCTATCGGCTAATAGTACTACATCATCAGCATAAACTAACAGCTTATTAATACCATTGAGTTGTAAGCCTTCCTCATTCTCTAAAGATTTAATGGCATGCTCTAGTACGAAATTAAATAGTAAAGGAGATAGTGCATCTCCTTGCTTCAACCCATTCTGGATTTTAAAAGTGTCCGAAAACTCTTTGCCTACACGCACCCTACTCTTTGAGCCATTTAGACACATTCGTGTAAGTCTAACTAACCTTTTAGGAATTCCGAACTTCAGCAGGATACTATATAACTTCTCCCTCTTAATTGAATCATATGCTTTTTTGAAGTCTACATATAGTTGATGTACAGTACCGTTATATTCCCATTTCTTTTCTAAAATCTGTCTTATACTAAAAATCTGATCTGTTGTAGACCTGTTTCTTCTAAATCCACATTGATGATCTCCTAGTATCTCATCAATATAGGGAGTAAGTCTGCTGACTAATATATTTGTTAGAATTTACAGTTAGATATCAATACAATTACATTATGCATTAACTTAGTTATGTAGAATTAATAAGAATTAATGGTATTGCAATTTGTTAACATATTTGTTTATTCCTGAATAAGTGTTGTTCTTATTTTCCGCGTTTTGTCCAGAAATCTAATCAAGTTTATCCAATTTTCTGGGTTTAACAGTAATTCATGGCATGCCAATCTTTCACGATTTGAATTTAGAAATCCTTCCGGTAATAACTGACGCCTCCAATATTCTAAATCGTTACATTTTCCTAATATATGTATATCGTCTTCAAAGCTCCCGCACATTGGATATATTCGCATATCGTAATCGTCGCTAAATTTTAAAAATTCCCATGCCCCTAACATAAAAGTAAATATAAATGGAGAAGTTATACTAATAAAAGGAGAAAATATACAATAAAATAAACAGCGAATCTGCGCATATACATTGTAAATTTAACATAATTTAATACAGTTACAAGATGATCCCATGCTAACTTTAGTGTTAGAATATTTATCGTTTATGAATACCTTAACTTTAGAGTCAGGCTCTATTGATACACATATTCTAGGGTAACAAAACATAGTCTAGAACAGTGGTGTCCAATCAGAATGAACCTGGAGGCCATATTATATTTTCTATACATGTGGGGGGCCATAGATTGAAAATAAAAGAGATTCTTCTTCAAAATTGCAATTATTAAGTACTCATTAATTACTACTTCCATCCATCTATAGTAATTCTGCCCGAGGGCAAGTTTTTCACTGCAATCATAGCATTTTCATTCTATGCTTTGCAGCTTTACTAGGGGATTATAGGTATGGTAGCTTCCCGTTGTTTTCCACACCGGTGAAGGTTGACGATGATAATGATAAGGATGATGATGACCGGATGATTTTCGGGGACCGTTGGGCTCTAAGCTTCCTGACATTTGTCTTACACTTGAGGAAAACCCCCGAAGAAAACCTCACCCAGGAGCCTGTCCCGACCGGGATTCGAACCTGGGGCCGCTGCGTGACAAGGCAGCACGCTACCTCCAGACCACAGCGGTGGAGTACTTATGAAAGAAAAATTTATAATTATTTTAAAAGTAGCAATTTTTTGGACTAAAGAGAGATGAACAGACATGCGAATGAAGAAGACTTCATAACAGCTTCATAATATTTTTTAGGAAACCAGATATAATAAGAAAAATGAGTTCTCGAAGACTGCCGCAATGGGCAGGACATGTGACACGGATGCGGAATGAAAGAGTAGAGATTGAATTAATTAGTTTATTGGTAGCCGAGCGGTTAAGGTAGGAAGCCTTGGCGCAGAGCTACGGGACTTGCGCTGGTTCGAGTCTCCAAGGGGGAAGAAATTTTCTCATGGTATTTCGGCCAGTATGGGACCGGTGCCCACCCAGCATCGTGAGGCAATTGGATAGCTACAATAAGTAGCGGCTCCAGGTTGAGGAACCAGCTATAACGGCTGGGGGACTCGACATGCTAACCACATGTCACCCCAACACTGGCTGTTGATCATCTACCTCTGTGATTGACACATGTGGATGTGAAGGGCCAGCAGCCGGCTGGTAAAAGGGCAACCGCTGAAAAGTGGAAAGACCCTCAATCGGAATCGGTTGTTCTGGCTGCTATAACAAAGATAGCTCAAATTCCTTTCTCTTCTTGCTTGCCGGCGGCTATGGCTGCCCCTACCCCGTCTCAGCTTGGAAGATTCTTGTAGGGAAACCAGAGGAAAAACTTCAAGTTGGTAGACCAAGAATGAGGTGGGTTTTAGGAAAGTAGAATATACAGAGGATGATTAGAAAACATTAGCTCAGGATAGGGCTGTGTGGAGAGCTCATGTCCGCGCGGTCCTGAACCTACGGGTTCGATAGTTCAAGTGAGTTAGTTTAATTCGTTAGTTTTTATCTTTTCAGTGTGACTATTTAAAAACACAATTGTATGGAAGAGGGATAGAGGAGTGAAAGTAATTTCACTAACTTTGTACGCACACGGCATAGTGCCATAAATAAACTTTCTCTTGCTAGCAGGGGTTGTTCGATGGACGAACGTTTTTATCACAGTGCAGAATCCATAAAAACAGAGTTAATTTCAATGCACAATTATTAATATCCATCCATGGTAATTCTGCCCGAGGGCAGGTCTTTAACTGCAATCATAGCATTTTCATGCTATGCTTTATAGCAGTATTTTAATATCATATTAAATATAAAAGTTAAAGTTAATAATTTTATATTTTAAAATTCTTTTAATATTTAAATATAACTTAAATAAAGAAAAACATCAAAATAATTAAGTGTTGTTCATTGTTGAATAAAAATGTCTCAATAACAATTAAAGAAATTGTATTATATAACAGTCTTTCTAAATAATGCTTTTAAAATTGTGTCTTAAGTCATTGTTGTCTGAAATATAAAGCTTTCTGTTATAACTGTAATAAGAACACCTGCTTAACTTAATATTTTTAAATAAAAGCATACTAAATTCTGATTGGATGTTAAAAAACAATTAACTTTTTGATTTAACCAATCAAATTTAAACCTGGTATTTAATGGACCATTAACCAATAGAATTTAAATTAAAATCATGTGATGTAATAATGTTCTTTAATATTATAACAGATTTACTCTAGGAGTCTGCATATAACTTTCATCAAGTACAGAAGCAATAACAACTCTCCTGATAAAAATGTAAAATTTAATACCAGAAGAACAGTTGATTTAAGAAAAGAAAATAATTTAATTTTAATTGACAGTGAAGAATAATCCCACTTAAATTTACTTAATCTGCTGGGAACCTACAAAATGAATAAATTTATTACTAGTTCAGTTATTAGTGATTGTTAAAGTGGTTTCCTATCCTGTGTACCAATTTCGACCTTGAGAAAAGAATCCAGCTCTACCGGAAAATCAAACGCAACCAGAACCAGTAATTCTGATTTATTATTTTGGACAATAATCCTTCAAAATGTCGCCACAACGAGGGGCGTAATTCAATACTTCTTCAGCTTTGCGGCTTTACTAGGGAATTGTACGTGTGGTAGCTTCCTGTTGCTTTCCACACCGATGAAGGATTATGGTGATAATGATGATAAGGATGATGATGATGATGGCCATATGATTTCGGGTACCGTTTGGGCCTTAAAAAGTTTTCCTGACATTTGTCTTACAGGTGAAGAAAAATCCCGATAAAAAGCTCAAACAGAAAAACTGCCTCGACAGGGGATCAAACCCGGGCCCGCTGCGTGCCAAGGCAGTACGCAACCTCGAGACCACAGCGGTAGACCATTATTAATATAATGCTTAAAATTTCTACATATTAAGCTGTTATAAAATAAATGCACCATAAAAAGAATGACAACTCTTAATTTTTTTTAAATATTTTATTGGTAAAATAAGAATAAATGGTATTAAAATAAGCGAGAATTTCGCGAGACATTTGAAATGGCTTGTAGGGTCATCTACCTCCGATTGACACATGTGGATGTGAGGCCAGCAGCCGGCTGTCAGCCAAGCGCCTTCTAGGCCTGTTGCTCTTGGAGAGGAGTGTAGGGTCGCATGAGACCCGTGAACCGCCATTTGTGCAGTACTTGTCCAGACTAACGAAAAATCTGTGAATAGTTAACAGTCTGGCACCATCGAGCCTGGAGATTCAAGGCAGCGCGGATATAGAAAACGTCTATGAATACGGGTCTTAAATATTTTAAACGTTCTATAGCGCATGTGAATAATATTAGTGGATTCAGTGTAATATATTATGTACCGGGTGTTACTATGGATATCGATTAGGAAGCAGCCACGTGCCTTGTAGCAGGGGTGTCAAAACGCTCGGAAAACGGAAGTAATCACGTACAATTTCTTAACGAGCTGTTGCAGAAGTTGGTAGCGCCTCTAGTAATTGAATTGTCAGGTTGGCAATGCTACCTGCACAGTTGTAATCGAGTTGTCAGGTTGGCAGTACTTTTAGGGCCCGCAGTGGATTCCTTCCCTTTAATAGCCGTTGCTTCTTTTCTTCCCATTTCTTCTTCTTGTTCATATACCCAGAGCGCTAGAAACAGTATGCCTCAGAAAGAGTGTCATTCTATGCATTCAGACTGCCTCACGCTTTTACGTATTTTATTTTAATGTCTACTTAATAGAATCAAATAATGTACTTTAAATGAACATTTTAGATCACTGACTATTAGCTACAAGATAATATAAAATCGAATATAAAAATTAATCATTTTTATATAAGATTACTAGAATGTGAAATCAGGCTTTTAATATTTTCTCACTATTGTCTAATAATATTACATGATCAGCATATACAAACAGGATTAAAAGTAGCAGCATATCTTCGTAATTTTATATTAATCTTTAACTATTAGGACGTTATGATTAACTTCTGTAAATTGGATGGGTGAATTTTCATAAGTAATGCCACGAGTGATTTCCAAATTATCGATAAATTCACGGCTCACGAAGTGATGAGTGAATTTATTTAGAGAATTTGGAGATCAAGAGTGGCATTTGTTAGGACTATTTAACGAATAAAATTAAGCTGTTTAGTCAAAATCGTTATTTAAATATAGTTATTTTAAAATATTTATATATATAATGTAAACGGCGATGTTTGAAAACAAATGAGAAACGATTGGTACGCTTCATTTGCTTCTTTTGTTAGTCACTGCAATCAGATCATATTATTTATTGCCAAAGGAACGCAATATTGTAAGAATTCACTTTAGTGGAGAAAAAATGAAACATGTCAAAATGTATATTAATTAATTTCTGATATACTATGATGTAAATATGACAATTATATTTTTCTGGGAAAAATACATTTAAGAAAGTGCAAACAGTGGTTTCCTTTTTTTGGTGGTATAATCAATTGCTACAAATGTTTTTATATTAACTCCCGCATGCGCTGTGTGTTGACATTCATGTACTATATATACAATCTGGTAGCCGTATTTCATAGAGTGTCAGTCACTGCAAAATAATGCTATGACCTATTCAGAATGTTAAAAAGGAGGTGCTTTCTTTATTATGATAAACTTTAGTTGGTAAATTCTATGTGAAACACGACTGTGATTGGTTGTAAATAAAAAATCATTGTTACGTGATTGGTCATTGACTCCCATTTTAGGCATGGGTTAAATAGTCATAAGTAATGTCACGAGTGATTTCCAAATCATCGATAAATTCACGAGCCACGAAGTGATACTTTTAAAATTCATGACGAAACACCGTTGAGGTTCTATGTAAAATTTACTTACTCTTACTTAATTACTCACTGGTACTCTCGAACCCGTAGGTGCATGGCCGCGCGGACATAAGCTCTACATACATCTCTATCCTGATCTAATGCTTTCCAATCATTCCTGTATAATCTACTTCCCTCAAATCATAGTTAATGTTATTCTCTCACTTCATTCTTGGTGTACCAACTGGGCGTTTTCCTTCTGGCTTTCCTACAAGAAGCTTCCATGCACGTCTTTCATATGCGCAACATATTCTGCCCATCGCAGTCTACGAGATTTAACTGTTCTTATTATATCTGACCTCCTATAGGGACCATGTAGTTCATACTATGTAAAATTTACAATATAAAAATAGAATACTTGAGATTTCAGTCTTCCTCACATCCTACATCCAAAGTTGAAGAAAACTGAGAACAGGTATTCTATTTTTATATTGTAAATTTTAAAAATAGCCACGAAGTGAAGAGTGGATTTATCTAGCGGATTTCGAAATCAAGAGTGGCATTTGTTAGGACTATTTAACGAAAAAATCAAGCTGTTTACTCAAATATCATTATTTAAATACAGTTATCGGTATTTAATATATATAATGTAAATGACAATGTTTGAAAACAAATCAGAAATATAAGGTTATGTATATTCATAAGTAATGCCACGAGTGATTTCCAAATTATCGATAAATTCACGACTCACGAAGTGAGGAGTGAATTTATCTAGAGAATTTGGAAATCAAGAGTGGCATTTGTTAGGACTATTTAACGAATAAAATTAAGCTGTTTACTCACAAATCATTATTTAACTATAGTTATTTTAAAATATTTATATATTTAATGTAAACGGCGATGTTTGAAAACAAATGAGAAACGATAGGTACGCTTCTACTGCTTCTTTTGTTTATCACTGCAACCAGATCATACTATTTATTGCCAAAGGAACGCAATATTGTAAGGAGGAGCTTTCTTTAATATGGTAATTATAACACTGATAAATATTTGGTGAAATACGACTCTGATTGGTTGTAAAACAGAAATCATTGAAACGTGATTGGTCATTGACTCCCATTTGGGGCATGAGTTAAATAGTCATTGTAACTTGATTTATTATCAAATAGCATCGCAATATTATAGGTATCACCCTAATGGATAAATAATGAAATACATCGAGCTGTATATTATAATCAACATTTTAGGTTATTCATTTATTTTTTAGTAAACAACTCGGTAAAATCTCGGAATCTGTTCACTATTTGCTATATTCAATGCATCATTATCACGAAAGCAGGAGCTGATAAAGAGAAATCGATAAAGAGCGAGGTGAAACACGACTTTAATTGGTTGTAAAACAAAATTCATTAAAACGTGATTGGTCATTGACTACCATTTAGGGTATGAGTTAAATAGTCACCCTAAATTAATTCTTTAATCATCTTTTAATTTCACTATGTAAAAACAAGGTAAATTTTATAGGTATGTATTGAAAGAGTTTTATGTCAAAATATGATTTTTTTTTCAGAAAAATAATATTGAGCCTGAACGAATCTGGTGACAGCAGTTAGAAAATTTTGTTAAGAGAAATTTATCCCACTGTTTAAGATTACATAGGAACCTTAAGTAGGACTTTCTTGGTGCCTAAAATATCTATTCTCTATATTGTACAATATTTTTAGGTTTTAAAATACAGTAAAATCTCCTCATTCGCGGTTTCCTTATTCGCGTTTTCATTATTCGCGGGTTAAAAAATTGCGACACAGTTCCTGTATTCGCGGATCTAGTCGGTATATTAGAAGGATTAGTATCCTTTATTAAAGTATCGGCAACTTTTTTTTACTGCAGGCACGTGCCAAGGTAGCATTTACAAGCGGCGATTCAAACCAAATGGACAAATTAATATCAAAATATAACAAGCCTTATTGTCACTAAGTCTGAAGTACGTTGTTAAAAGCGCCGCCACCGTATTTCACTTGCTATGTCCGTTGATAAATGTCGCCCTCACCACGATCGGTGTTTTATTGTTTCAACTTGCAAAAAACTTGAAAAAGTTGTGTCGCTGCTTAAAGTAAAAATAGAAATGTTGGATTGTTTACGCATTGGCGAGTCGCTTGCATCTATATCACGCTGTTTGAATGTTAATGAATCAATTGTACGATTCATCAAGAAATCCGAAGACAAATAAGGAATTCTATCGCTGAATTCACGGCCAAATATCAATCTGAATTGAGAGACATTATAAAAGCGGCAAAACATGAAAAATGTACTGAGTTCTTAAGCCCTTGCCTAAGTCTGACAATAATAATTAATTGAAACTGTTCAAAATCTCTCATTAATTGAATTTATTTTGATAATTTTTATTTTATTTCGGAACCTTGGAACGTATCCCCTATATACCCATACAAATTACCATTCCATATTCCCGGCATATTTGCGGAACATATCCCTCGCTTTTACTGTATACAAATTTATAAAAATATATGACAATGTATAAAAATAAATAATAAAAGTTAAAACAAAATAAATAGATCTATTTTTAACGGTCATTATTTATTTTTATATATTGTCAATTCATCATTATCATCATCCTGAACAATTCCGTTTTAGGCCATGTGACCTTTGCCGGTAAACCTAACGAAGACTGTCTTCATCTTTCCACCGAATTTCTGGTCTTCTTTGGTCCCTATGTGCAGTTGGAGTGCATTGGAACGCCTATTTTGGAAGTCTGTTTCTTTCCATTCTTCTCAGATGATATTTTCCATTCTTGTTGGTATATTTCTATATCAACACTGGAGTAAGACAGGGATGTGTACTTTCACCGGTGATTTTCATTATATATATATATATATATATATATATATATATATATATATATGAATAAATTAATAAACGAATGGAGGAAAACACGAGGATATATACCCATCAATAAGAACCTCAAACTTGATGCTATTCTATTTGCAAACGATTTAGCTCTTCTGGCACTTTCCGAAAATGATTTGCAACGATCAATTTATAATTTACAAACAAATAGGAGCCAAATGTAATATGGAAATATCTTCTTCTTCTTCTTCCGAATGCAGTATTGAGTGATGATGCCCGTTCTGCGACTACAAAAACTGATCTTTCCATCGATTGAAGGGAAATATCAATTAACAAAACTAAATTTATGGCATTTCATGGGAAGGACCCCATACAAAGTAAAATCTGTCTCCAGAATAACATTTTAGAGAGATCTTATCAATTTAAATATCTTGGATATTATCTCTCTATCTGGGATGAAAAGGATATCCCTGAAAAAAATACTATTTATAATAAAAATTTGGGAATTATTAATCAAGATATGAAACCATCCCTTGTACAAAAAACACCAGAATACGTTTATATAACACTTTGGCTAGACCAGTGTTGACCTATGGTAGTGAAGCATGGACACTAAAAAGACAACATGAAAGCAGAATAACGGCTTGTGAAATGAGATTCATGCGCAGAACACCGGGTTACACCAGATGAGATCGGAAAAAGAACACCGATATCTTAAAAGAATTGAAGACTACGCCAATTTTGGAATATATTAAACAATACCAACTAAATTGGAAACACCATCTTGAAATAATGAGTTCAAATCGGATCCCCAAAGCTGTTTATAATTATATACCAAGAGGACGAAAATCACTGGGCCGTCCTATGAAACGCTGGAGAGAAAATTTTCTATAGGATTGTAACAGGCCTTGGCCTAATACTTGGAAGGAAGAAGAAGACCTTCATATAAACAAGGCACTCCAAGTTTTTCTCTGATAATAGCGTTCCATTGGTGATCCAGTCTATTAATTCCTCACAGTGATCATAAGAAGCGCATTTCGTGGGTTCAACTCCCGATTTAGGCACATATTTTTCTCTTCAAATTTATGTCCTCGACTGAGTTTTTTTTTTATCTGTAGGCCTCTCTGAAACCACCTGCTGTCTTCAGCAGACGGGTGGGTACTGCTGACTTTCGTTGTGTATAATTTCATATAGAGGATTGTATGAGCTGGGTATGTTCTAATTTAAAATCAGTTTGTTGTTTATTTCCTTTAAACATTCCAGTTCTTCTAGGATGTTTATTTTTTCCGGATTTGTCAGAGTAAAAAAAAAAACCTACGTTAACCTTGGCAAACATTAGTTTGCTGTTTAATGCACTATGTCTTAGTAGAGAGTTACAGAAAACGCTCTAGTTCGAGTCTCTATGGGGGAAGAAACTTTCTCATAGAATTTCGGCTTGTATTGGACAGGTGTTCATGTAGAATCATGAGAAACTTGGATTGCTACAGTAAATAGTGGCTTGAGGTCGAGGAAACTGCCTGGGGCTCGACATACTGACATGTCACCGCTCTACTAACTGGTTGATTGTCCATATCGACGTAGGTTGTGGATGTGCGGTCAGCAGCCGGATGGTAAGCCTAGGGCCTCTACGACTGGCGCGCCATGAAATTAATTTTACGAGTTGTATATAACCTTTTGAAACATTCACAAGCTTTTCTTATTTCTAATATTATATTTTAAAATAGTTGTTAGCGAAAAAAATCAAATATACAACTAAAATATAAAGTCTAATTTCAGAATTAATGAGATTTTCAAAATTTGTCTTATGTCTCATTTTCAATATTCTTATTTACAGGCTAGAGGAATTTAGCAGATTTATATTATTTATGTACAAAGTGCTTACAAATGTCTTACTTAAAATAGAAAAAAAAAACATAGAAAGAATTAATTCTTCAAGGTAATTATACAAAAATATAATTTGATAAGAGTTAAAACAAGTTATTTATTGTACGAGTGATTCAATTTAGACACGTATTTATGTGAACTAAATTCTACTAGTGGAGTGAATCCATTCACGAATGTATACTTCGCGCATTGTTACTGGCCCGCCGGTTGAGGATATTACATATTTGTCTTATAGACAAAGGGTTATCCCTTACTCTACATAACAACCCAGAGTATACACCTGAAAGAAAACGCTGTCTCTGTTGCATCAGTGTTGAGGTAGTTCCTATTTTGTGTTAAACGCGATAATTTTTCAGTCAGTTATAATTTTTGCTTAACTAAGAATCACTTCTTAATTCACATTTGAATCGCCCTATCAGTAATTACAGATGAGTCGATATTTTTAAGTCAGTTAGTAGTGCCAATTCACCTTTTATTTCTCCCAAGTACAACAATGGCGTTACAGACCTGCCAGGTAGAGTGAGCGAGGTATAATTCATCATTTTATCCAGCAACTTTTAATAAATCGTTGTAAAGAGTATAATAAATTATATTATAATAATTTAGTAACTATCTAATTGACGAACTATAACAATGCCCTATACTTTAACATGGTTGGCATAAGTGATTAGATACTCGTCCTCTATATCTGGGTCCCGAGTTAGCATCTGGTCTCTCCATATGGGCCTCATGGAAAACGAATCGGAGCCAGGCCAGATTTTATTCGGGATTCTCCCGTTTTCCCCCAGCTAAAAACTTATTTCCACCGCTCAATTTTTAATTTTTCTTTGCAATCTATCGGAACACATCTTATGGCAATCCAATGGACTTGCTACATATCTAATACACCAACAGTATATCACTCTACAGAGTGATTCACAAATATGGCTTCACGTTTGATCACATTTTGTGACAAAAATACTATTACTGAAGGAAATACAATGTTATCATTGGAAAGGGAATCCTTCAAATTCAACAATAGAACAAAACAAAACTAATTCACTGCTCACGTGCAGCTTGGCGGGTTGATTTTTGTGGGCTAGCGTCGAACGCCTCCACAATTCTCTTAGTTGTTTCTGCATCCGTGCTAATGCGAGACCTTCCAGGAAGTGTGATTTTCTGCATCCTTCCCGTTTCCAGCAGTCGTTTTCTCCACTTCCCCACAGTCGACGACTGCAATGCTACGTTAAACTCACGTCTTGCCCGTCTTGCGGCCTCACGATCATTAGCATACGTTATTGCCCATGCAGCAATTGTAATTTGCTGTTGCATATTCAACGCCATTTTGACTAATGATGTAAGTTCTACAATGTTTTGTTTTATTCTATTGTTGTAATTTGAATAATTGCCTTTCCAACGGTAATTTCATATTTCCTGTAATGGTAATATTTTCATCACACAACGCGATCAAACGCATAACCATGTTTATGATTCACCCCATATATTAAACAACCAGAGACATATGTTTCTTCTATCTAATCACTCAGTCAAAGCCCCTTAACAACCTGCATCCACTTACTGATAGAGTTTTGTACCATTTTGTATAATATAATTAACTTATTTCTTCTGCTGAAGTTTATGAGTAAGTTAATTTTTACTAGTAGAGGTTACCAGCCTCTAGCCAAACCCCTCTTCCTGGAGGACAGGGAACTGCAATTTCGGAGTGTTCGTCTCCTAGAGAAGTTGCCTTCACTACGGCTTTGGGGACTTCTCTTCTCCCCACGTAACCCTGTGGACGGGGCCCTACCCAGGTACTACCCACTGGGCGAGTGGAAGCAACACATAGACAGAATGAATGAAGATAGATATCCAAAACAAATAACAAAATACAAACCTAAAGGCACCCGAGATGTGGGCAGACCTAGAAAGAGATGGGCTGAAGTCGGAACGGGTCAACAGACCTAATCCATGAATTCAGATGATGATGATGATGATGATAATTAACTTATTGGCACTATCGAACCCATAGGTTCATGGCTTAGCAGACATAAGCTCTCCACACATCCCTATCCTGAGCTAATGTTTTCCAATCATTCCCTATGTAATCTACTTGGTTCAAATCAAGGTTAATGTTATTCTCCACCCCATTCTTGGTACAGCAACTCGGGGTTTTCCCCTTTGGTTTTCCTACAAGAAGCTTCCATGCCCCTTTTTCATTCCCTATTCGTGCCACATGTCCTGCCCATTGCAGTCTATGAGATTTAATTGTTCTTATTATATCTGGTTTCTTACAGAGCATAATATTAATGTTCTTATTAATTTTCGGGGAAATAATAACTTACAGGCCATTTCATATAATAAGCATTTTGCTTTTTGTATGGTAAATACTAATAAATGATAAATCAGATAAAAAAATTCCAACAGTGTTTTCTGCATTATATATTTTTTCCTGAATATAAAATATATATTTGATGTTAAAAGTAATAAAAACAGTAGCCTTTGCAGTTGACCAGATTTTAATAGCAAAAACAGAGGACGAACTACAAAGAATGCTATATAAACTAAATGAAATATCAAAAAGATACAACATGGAAGTATCCTCACAAAAATAAAAAAAAAACAATGGCCTTCAAGGGTGCTCATCCAGTTCGGACAAAGATAATATTCGAAAATAAACCAATAGAACAAGTGGTAAGATATAACTTCCTAGGTTGCGAAATATCATACACAGCGGAAACAGATATAAACAACAAAGTAAATAAGTTTAATTATATAACTGGAACACTAAAAAGAACTTTGAAAAATAAAGCCAGGAAAGACTCTATAATGAAATTATACAAGACAATGGCAGTGCCTATTATTACTTATGCATTCGAAACATGGACAGTGACAACACAACAATCTGCCGGAATACAAGCTGCTGAGATGAGATTCCTCAGACCAATAGCGGGATATCAAAGAACAGACAAAAAACATAACACAGAAATAAGACAAGAACTAAAAGTAGAGGAATTAAACACAACAGTAGAGAACAAACTGGAAAGAACACTTGGCTAGGATGACTGGGAATAGAATACCAAAAGCAGCATACAACTATTCACCACGAGGAAGGTTTGGGAAGACCATGGAAAATATGGAAAGAGCAGCAATTTGGAGCCGGCTAGAAAATAAGCCTAAACTGTGAAGAAGAAGATATTTGATGTTAAAATGTGTTTTAGAGTTACCTCCCACATTCGAAACAAACAACGAACTTTCGTAATCATTTCTAAACAAAGATGTAAAGTTTAAGAATCACAGTAACATTTTATGGATTATATAATGACTGCTTTTACGTTCACTCGTAAGATTGACAAAAATGGACAAGCAAAGAAGCACAGATATTACGCGATAAATTAAAAGTTCAAAATGTAGTTGAATAAATTTTGAATTAATTACACAGGTCAACAGTGGTTTTGTTGCCCTTGATATAAGATTAATTTCGGATATATTTATGCTCACAATTCATGAAACTATCAATGATTTTGGAACATTTGCTCTATTTTTTAATCTTTATTTTCATTTTACACTGCAAATATCGGAAAATATGAAAAAATAACATATTTATAATGTCAATTGTTTTTTTGAAAAATTAGTATACATCGACGTAAATAGAAACACAAATGTCGAAAACCTTATACTTTAGTGAAACGCCTTTTATAAGATTTTCTTCTATAATTTTAAAGCACTTTCATGGATATATTCGTAAACTGTGCACCTGAAAATATAGAAATTCGCAGAAATATCCAGGGCAACAAAAAATATATTTTATACAGCTGTGTTATCAATGCAATTGGTAACAACATGTCCAAAGAATGGAACAATCTCGCTTTCCTAAGTTAGCATTGCAGTATCAACCTATAGGACTTCTAGATAAAGGAAGACCAAAATTAAGATGGACTGACCAAACACATCTTGATATCTCTTAAGAACAGGTTCGAACAATCTAAACCTAAATAAGTTCACTATGATGATGATGATGATGATGATGGGATAATGATTGCTTTTAAGAAAAGTTTAATGTGAACTCCAGATTGGAACGTAATATTTTATGTAAAAATGGTGAAGTTCAGTATATACAGTAGATAGTGAAGATAAAATGTAATTTGATGTAAAAAGAAATTATATTTGACTCAAAGACATAAATAAATAGAACACGGGTGGCAACCTTTTAAGAATGATTTTTTTAAAAAATGGTTTCCTCTCGGGGTACCAAAGAAAATCTCAACTTTCGTATACAGGATAAATGGAGGTGTCTCTAAGATAATATTTCAGATATCTATTATAGATATTACCGGGAAGATTTCTAAATTCAAATCGGGAAAGATTGGCATGCTATGAATTATTGGTAAATCCAGAAAATTGGATAAACCTCGGTAAATTTCTGGACAAAACGCGAAAAATAAGGACAACACTCATTCATGAATAAATATATGTTATCAAAATGCAATACCATTAATTATTAACAATTATATATAAATTAATTAGTGTATAATGCTATTGTGTTATTATTTAATTGTAATATTGTGTTTTCTTTATGTAATTGTAATGTTAATGTTTTTTTTAGTGTATAATGCTATTGTGTTATTAATTAATTGTAATATTATTGTGTTTTCTTTATGTAATTGTAATGTTAATGTTTTTAGTGTATAATGCTATTGTGTTATTATTTAATTGTAATATTATTATTGTGTTTTCTTTATGAAATTGTAATGTTATTGCTGTTTTTTGTTGTTTATTTTTCTTTACACTAGTACCAATTATTACTTTATTGTAACGGACTGTCAACAGCACGTACGGCTTACTGCCCGTGCGACCCATATTTGTAAATAATATTGTAAATATCTTACTTTTTGTCTAATAAAGTCCTACTACTACTACTACTAATAAGATTATAGTTTATTTTAGAACCGCGCGCGAAAAAAAAATACAAATTATACTACACATTTTAATTCCCATTTTTTAAACGAGTGAATAATAAACACAAATAAAATATATGCAACTACTACAAAGTATTTGAAGAGAAAAATTATACGCTCAGACCGGGACTTGAACCCGGGACCCTTGGTTCTCTAGACCAAGTGCTCTACCAACTGAGCTACCTGAGCAAGTACCGATCTAAACGCAAATCTTTCTCTATATACATTGTAATTCCCATCCACCTAATGCTGTTTAGATCGGTACTTGCTCAGGTAGCTCAGTTGGTAGAGCACTTGGTCTAGAGAACCAAGGGTCCCGGGTTCAAGTCCCGGTCTGAGCGTATAATTTTTCTCTTCAAATATCATTTATCCATCATTGAGATGTACGAAATCAATAATAAAAACTTGGAAAAAGCCGTACTGTAATGTATAATTCCCAAATATGTCTTCTTAATAAAGGAGCCGCCATTTGCAAGATAGAAGCATGGCTTCACAGCATTTGGTGGATGGGAATTACAATGTATATAGAGAAAGATTTGCGTTTAGATCGGTACTTGCTCAGGTAGCTCAGTTGGTAGAGCACTTGGTCTAGAGAACCAAGGGTCCCGGGTTCAAGTCCCGGTCTGAGCGTATAATTTTTCTCTTCAAATATGATTTATCCATCATTGAGATGTACGAAATCAATAATAAAAACTACAAAGTAGCTTTGTATATTCCCAAGATTATTTAATAATAAAGCTCCACTTATGACACTGGTCAACACGATTTTTGTCTCATGAGTACCAATAAGTTGTACTTAATGCAGTTTTTTTATCGTGTTTTCAAATATGTATTTGGAATTTCTCCATCACCCACAGTTTTTTATTTCAATTTCGATTAATGGATTTAAATAATTACTTTTTTAATAAACGTTTTTTCGTCCATTTGTCCATTGTAAATGCTAACGAAACGAGATAACTCAGGAGATTTCAGCTATGGAAAAGAGACATTAAGGGAAATGGAATCCTAATATGCTGGCCGATTATTGTTGGGCCATCAAGAGGGATGCTCCACGGCGAAATATAGCAGAAAATCGTCATTTCCTACTTTCTAGGTGAGTCCGAATGTACGACTATTGTGTAGTTAGGAATGTAGAGAATAATGAAGTGTTTGAAATTAAAAATTCTTGTCTGACGGAAACCTTGCGTGATGGAGAAAAATCGATATCATATTTGAATTCAGAAGAAACAATACTATCAGAATCAGATATTTTTCTTTCCGAGGCAAAAAAAAAGTTTCTTTTTTATTGCTCTGTGTAATTAGTTGTATTAAGTCAGTTTTCTATAATACACCTTTTCAGTGATTTATGATCAAAATCTTTAATTATACAATATGTACTAGTGAATACCCTGGGTGCGCTGCTACGCCTAAATAAAAGAATAAGTGCTTTTATTTTTAGCTGAATAAGTTGAAAGAAAATTACTGGTTAATTAAATTGTATGGCATACATTGCGACGAACCAAACAATGGGGTTGCTAGAGTCAATTTTTAATTTCGGATTTCAGGTAAACCGCCACTTCTAATGACTGGATTTCGTTTATATTTTGGACAATATCTACATCGGTTTATTTGTGTAGCATATACTGAGTTTCTTTGTGAAACATAAAAAATTGCGATCGCTAGAGGGATTTTTAAATTTTCGTTTCAGGTGAACTCTCACGTCTAATGATTTTAGAGAATATCATCATCATCATCATCATCATAGTACATTCACGAATTTGGGCCATTTGTTGACCTGTTTCGGCCTCAAGAGAAACACTATCCAAAAGTCTTTTGAGTGGTCGTCCTGGTATTCTTCTTCCTGCAGGTTGATATCTTAACATTTGTTTGGGTATGCCGTGATCTTCCATTCGATGAACATGTTGCATCCATCTTGACTCAGAAATTTTGTTTTATAAAGGTTCCATGTGTAATTCTTCTAAGATGTCTTCATTTTTTTTTTGTGATCTAGTAGTGTGTATCCTGCAGTCCTCCGAAGGTATCTCATTTCAGCAGATCTAAGTCTCTGTATATCCTTCTGCTTCAACGTCCATACTTCGCTACCATACAAATGAGTTGGAAGAGCCGGTGTTTTATACACTATACTACTAGTCTTGAAATGCTTTTGGACTAACTGCGGTTTGATGATAGAATTTATTAACCCTAAAGTTCTTAAAAATTAGATATTTTTGCATTTACATCCTTTTCTTCTTCATATGAGATATTGCATCCTAGATATGTAAAACTATTCACCTGCTCCAAAATGTTATTGTCCAGTACAATTTTAATTCTGACAGGATCTACACCTTGAAATGCTATAATTTTTGTTTTTTCTGTAGATATCTTCAATCCTTATTCTTCTGTAATTATGTTAAGTTCATACAGACCTTTCTGTAGATTATCTTATGAATTTACTATTATTATTTGGTCATCTGCAAACAATAGGATGTTTAATTTTATATTAAAATAAGGACTAAACCTGAAAACCTGTATGCACACAGTTTCATAACAATCGAATTTTACAAGCACAAATATTCACAGGTTGATTTTTTAAATATAGGCTACAGATGACCAGCAAATGTATAAATGTAAATTCCTAAATTGACAACAGAATTAACAATATATATATCCACAAAACACATCGTGAAAATATAGTAAATGTTGTAGTGTTGTTTATAAACAGTTTGAAAGCTTGTTTAATTGAATACCTCTCATTTTATTTGATGGCTATACACAGCTGGCTACATTGAATTGCAATCACGTGCCAGGGGCTGTATTTAATAGTTTTTAATTAACAAGGAAGACAACATGACTCTGCTAGACAAATAAGATAGACGTAAAGTATCTCTGGGGAAGGGAATTTGTTTACATTATTACAAGACAAGACAACAAGCATCAACTCATGTGAGGACAATTATTCCGCCTTCCTCCAGCAATACAACCTGTTTCAACATACTCTACTGCATATAGAAATTAAAATGAGCCCACATAACTCATTATTCAATTAAGTGACCAATTTTGGGTTCATTTCTTTAATTTTTATTTTCGACGTATTTTGAATTAGCGTCCATAGTGGGAGGCAATTCAGAAAACTGACGATAACAAAATCGGGGGATACAGTTTGGTGTTACAGCTACATATATATCATCTACATCCATAATTTAAATACACCTCCCGATAGATAAAGGGTCAAGGGTTTCGTTACGTTAAGTGTGGACTGTGACGCATCGCGCGCGGCGTAGGGGGAAGCGTCGTTGTTTTGAGGCCGTTTCGCTGCGTCACATATTTTTTGTTTATTATAAATTTTGACTTTGAGCAGTTACGACGTTCGTTTGAGTTTAAATCGCCTGCTCTTCTCAAGATCTATCGATTTGCGTATATAAAACATTAGTGTGAAATAGTTATACTGAATACATATGGTGTTAAAGTAAAACATTAAAATAAATTGTTATAACGAGACGAAAAATAATTATTTGAGTCACATAATAGAACAGAAAATAAGAAACAGAATATATGTGCCGAAGGACTTTAAATTATAAGGAACGCGAGACAAGAGGTATTTTTAAGAGACAAGAGATATTTTAAAACAAACCCTTGAAAGGAGGGTTGTGGTTAAGATCCGATCAGCACTGTTAAACATACCTAAGTTAATGGAATAGCTGTTTATGAGACAAGGGATTTTTTAAAGAAACCAACAAAACTAGAGATATATAAACTGGGGGAGTCAAAGAGGGAGGGCAGTCTGTGGTGAGTCTGGTCGGAGCCATCGGACAGCGAGGTCGCAGGGCCAGCGCCCTGCTGGGCCCATTTCATAATTATGTAAGTAGAGTTTTGTATTAGAGTATTTTCAATTCTCTCGGGAATGTCCAAAATCAAAGTATAATCTCCTATAAGCAAATATTAACCTATTATTAAATGGTGCTTCCAAGTTCTATCTTAAGTAATTTTCAAATGTAACCTGTAATATGTTTATATATATATATATATATATATATATATATATATATATATATATAAAGTGTTTGATACACCGTGTCAATGGCTTCTTTTTATGTCGTAAAAAAAGTGTGTAAATTCTTTCTAGAAGTCCTGTTCACACTTCCTATAATTTCCTCAGCACGCTACCCCCTTCCGCAATAATCAGAAATATATAAATAAAGAAAAAAGAAACAAAGAAATAAATCGAGTCAGTACATAAATAATGCAATGTCGGGCTATACTCGTCAAAAATCCAAATCAAAATATAGAGATCTTATACGGTTGGAAAGGGCTACTCAAGAGCAATCCAGTGGTACCCATAAAACACCATATGACAGAGTGATGCGGTGTTGGGAACGTAAAATATCGAAGGCGTCCGAGTGAATCAACGACGACGCCAGTATATCTGCAGCTGGGGCGGCAGAGCATATGCAAGTGGATGATGTAATGATTTACAAGTGGATGATGTAATTATTATGACATGCATATACCTAATACGCTCAAAGAAAATATTACCCCGATACCTACACGTAATCACGTAAAACACACGGCCGTGTCCACAACACGGACATATCCCGATTTTTTCACTCTTATTTGTAGACACTTTAACCTAATCCCTGATTGAAGAAGAAGCTGAAGAAGAAGAATACATATTTATGACTGGATACTGTGTAATTCAAATCATATTTAAATAAGTATTCTATTATTTTATTTTAAAATGGTTTTACTAAAATATTAAATTAATTAAAACATATATTGTCGATTGACCAGCCTCATGGGCTAGTGGTCAGCGTTCCTGACTACTGTTCATGAGGTCCCGGGTTCGTTTCCCGGTCAAAGCATAGGAATTTTTATTGAAATATAATTATTTCTGTTTGTTGCCCATGGTCTTGGAATTTAGGTTAAGTTTGGTTAAGAAACTCTCCCTAGCGCTTATCATAATCATCGGGGTAACGTAACTCCGCCTTCCAGATGCTCCAACCTAAGAAATGTATTACACTTCTGCCAATGCTAGGGGAGAAAGCCAGAAATGTCAAAATACAACCTGGTGAAATTAGACAATATATATATATATATATATATGTATTGTCAATTTAAGGGCTAACATTTAAACGTCATATCGCGTCAAAGGTATTTTAGTTGTGTTTGGCAGGCTATTTCTATTCTGTTTTTCACTGATTATGACGAAATTAACTGGTTTTAATTTCAGAGTTACTATGAAATTATGAATATGATGAAATGGGACCTAGTAATAAAATTCCAATCCAACATTGCCTTTACGTGTAGTAAAAGTCTGAAAGAAACCATAAGTTCGTCTGTAGCGCGCTTTGATCCAGTGATATCCAATATGAGTATCCAAACACTATTGCCAGATTTCTCAACATGTAATATTTTCGATAGATAGACTGTTTATTATCATAAGTAATGCCACGAGTTATTTACAATTTATCTAGAGAATTTTATATTTGTTAGGATTCCATGGTATCTTTACCTTGTCGTGGTGGAGTGGCTTGCGTGCTTAAATGATCCTGAGAGCTATGCCGGCGGTAGCATTGCTGCCGATAGGGTTACCCATGCCGGACTGGTCGAAGGTGATAAGCCAGGCGAAAAAAGTACCTTGGTCGAAAGAGTGACGATCTTTCACCGTAAAAATACAACAGTCAAGAAATGCGGACATGGGTTCAACTGGGGTAAAATTTTCCGGAGGTCAAATAGTCCCCCATTCGGTTCTCCGGGCGGGGACTAATTCAGGGAACCCATGCCAAAGTAGATTATATAGGAAATGATTGGAAAGCATTAGCTCAGTATAGGGATGTATGGAGAGCTTATGTTCGCGCAGCCATGAACCTACGGGTTCGATAGTGCCAGTGAGTAAGTAAGTAAGTAAGTAAGTAAACATAAAATTAATATAATTCAGGAATTAAGAAGTTTATTTTCAATATAATGTCTTTACTTAGGTATTTGAACAAATTGTTTAAAATAATATATATTCTATATAGCTTTATTTTTTAACGACTGAGAAGAAAGACTATCCCACTTATTTGGCAATTTGTTAAATGTTTTATTACCATTACCGCGAAACTATTGATAGTTGCAGTATTTTGGTTTGGGTATTTCAATGTCATTAATTGTGTTATATGAATAGGTTCATTGTAACTGTTCATTTTCCCCAAATGTATATTAACATTAATTATTACAATTTTATTTCTGTAAATTAATACCAAGACTAGTTTTGGAAAAACAGCACTTATACTAACTTGATTTTTTTCAGTCCTATAGAATAACAGTGCGCATGCGCCAGAGTTTATAGAGCCAGCAATAACCCACCATTGAACCACATCTCGATTATCATCCTTGCCATATATCGATTATTATCTGTATCGTACTAAAGCTCATACAGCTTATGCTAGATACAAGCACGACGCTATGAAATTTAAATGACCTATCTTTGCAATAAATCCCCAAATCTATGTTAAAGAAATATATTAATAATATTAAAATTACCAAATGTTTATTAAAAATGGATGTACACTTATTTATCACTCCCTAACGCCGTACTAACAAGGGATAACCCAAACCAGCGATAGAAAAATCCTAGACTAAGTAATATACTCTGTGGAGAAAATAGCAGTTAGGATCGCAATATTGTCCTAACAGTGTCATAATATTGTGATTTGCGTATCTAAATAAATACTTGAAAATTGTCTAATACTGTTATAAAAATTACTGGTCGAAGGTGATAAGCCAGACGAAATAAGTACCTTGGTCGAAAGAGTGACGATCTTTCACCGTAAAAATACAACCGTCAAGAAATGCGGACATGGGTTCTACTGGGGTAAAATTTTCCGGAGGTCAAATAGTCCCCCATTCGGTTCTCCGGGCGGGGACTACTTCAGGGAACCCATGCCAAAGACAGGTGAATGGAGAAGACTACATAACAATGAACTACATGGTCTTTATAGGAAGCCAGATATAATAAGAACAGTTAAGTCTCGTAGACTGCGATGGGCAGGACATGTTGCGCGTATGGGGAATGAAAGACGTGCATGGAAACTTCTTGTAGGAAAGCCAGAGAGAAAACGCCCAGTTGGTAGACCAAGAATGAGGTTGGAGAACAACATTAACTATGATTTGAGGGAAGTAGATTAAACAGGGAATGATTGGAAAGCATTAGCTCAGGATAGGAATGTATGGAGAGCTTATGTCCGTGCGGCCATGAACCTACGGGATCGATAGTGCCAGTGAGTAAGTAAGTAAGTAGGATTATTTAACGAATAAAATTAAGCTGTTTACTCAGAAATCATTATTTAAATACAGTTATTTAAAAATATTTATATATTTAATGTAAACGGCGATGTTTGAAAATAAATGTGAAACGTTTGTTATGTTTCATTCGTTCATCTACTGCAACCAGATCATATTATTTTATTGTCAAATAGGATCGCAATATTGTAATATTGTACACTAGTGGAGAGATAAAGAAACACATCAAACTGTATATTATAATCAACATTATAGGTTATTCATTTATTTTTTTAGTAAACAACTCAGTAAAATAACGGAATCTTTTCATTATTTGCTATATACAATGTATTTGTTGGAGAAAAGTAATGCTCTGACCTGTTCAGAATGTTAAAAAGGAAGAGCTTGCATTATCACAAAAACAGGAGCTGATAAAAAGAAATCGATAAAGAGCGATATGAAACACGACTGTCATTGGTTGTAAAAGAAAATTAATTGAAACGTGATTGGTGATTGACTTTATCATTTGGGGTATGAGTTAAATAGTCACAATAAATACAGCTTAGAAAATAGCTAAATATATGTAATGCTGAAAAATTCTAGTACTAGTATCAGGGACTAAAACAACCTCAATTGTAGAATAGACTGCACGAAATTGAAGTGCTGTTAAAGTATAGAGCATGTAATATTTATGGTAGTCATTTTTGTTAAATTCGGAGGCGCTGTCAGAACTATGTGAAACAGTATTTACCTGCGGGGCTGGTGAGAAGGTCATTATGTATGCACTGTTGTTAACATCGATCTCTTGGGTACCTTTGAGTTCGGAAAATGCAATGACGATATCTGAAATCGAACCTCTGGTCTTTCTGCCTTTGATCTAGCTCGTTATCGCCTGCGGAGTGACTCCTATGTCATAATAAAAAATAATTAAAAATAAATTCACGTAGCGTAAAGGATGTCTTTTCATTTATCTCTTTAAATTATTTAATGTTTTTAGAATTGAGGATTGTGCTGTCTTGTGCCCATGTTATTAAGTATAAAAGTAAAACGCGGAATTAAATGCTTTTATCTCTCGTCGGGCTGCAACCTCCTGTTCCAGAAATAACTTTATCTTCTTGAAAATAAATTCAGTCTCCAACAAAACTTAGCTTTATCATTCGTGTTACTAAAAAATTATTTTCGTAGAAACTGAGTACTAGCATCGTTTCAAAGCTTATCACATTTTGTAATTATTCGTACATCTTAATTCATAAATAATGGAATTTAGTATGTAGCCCTACTAGGAACTTCATTCCAAAACATGTCTATTCTATTTTGTAGTGTTCTACCCTAGGGCAGGTCTTCCACTGCAATCATAGCATTTTCTTGCTATGCTTTTCATTAATACTTAAAATAATATATCTCTAAAATACAATTTAAGAATATCTACATCTAAAACAAAAATATTAACTCTGAAAGGAAAATGTGCAATAGGAACAAAAATAGTGATAAACAATGTAATTATAGACCAAGTTCAGAATTTTAATTATTTGGGATGTCCCGCGCCGTAGCCGAGCGGTTAAGGTAGGAAGCCTTGGTGCAGAGCTACGGGACTTGCGCTGGTTCGAGTCTCCATGGGGGAAGAAATTTTCTCATGGTATTTCGGCCAGTATGGGACCGGTGCCCACCCAGCATCGTGAGGCAATTGGGTAGCTACAGTAAGTAGCGGCTCCAGGTTGAGGAACCACCTATAACGGCTGGGGGACTCGACATGCTAACCACATGTCACCCCTACACTGGCTGTTGATCATCTACCTCTGTGATTGACACATGTGGATGTGAAGGGCCAGCAGCCGGCTGGTAAAAGGGCAACCGCTTAAAAGTGTAAAGACCCTCAATCGGAATCAATCGGAATCGGGATGTCATTTAGGTAATGACAGAAATTTAGATAAATACACTAAAATACAACAATTCAATTATCTATGTGGCACAATTAAACGTACTTATTGAATAAAACTAGAAAATAAACTATTTTAAAATTTTACAAAGTATTGGCAGTTCCATCTCTTATCTATGTGAAACCTGGACATTAACAAAGGTAGATAGTAAACTAATAGAGGCTGCAGAAATGAAGATGTTGAGAGCAATAGCAGGATACCAAAGAACCGATAAAAAGAAAAACGACGATATAAGAACAGAACTTAATATATTTAATCTCTGTGAAAGAATACAATACCATCAAAATGCTTACCTTAAGCACGTATTACGAATGAATTAACAGCGCATACCAAGAAAAATGTATAATTATAAACCAAAAGGGAGAAGATTTTTGGGAAGATCATTGAAGAGATGGAAGGACCAATTCGACCTATAATGAGATCGGAACAGGCCATTGGGCTTAATCCTTGTTGTTGATGCTTTTCAGCTATATTAGGGAATTATAGGTGTGGCAGCTTCCCGTTGCTTTCCACGACCGCTGAAATGACGAGGATAATAATAATAATGACCGATGATTTTCGGGGACCGTTGGGCCCTAAGCGTGCAGATATTTGTCTAACAGGTAAAGGCAAACCTCGAAAAAACGCCACCTAGGTGCCTGTCTCGACCTGGAATCAAACCCGTGCCCGCTGCGTGACAAGACAGCACGCTACTTCGAGACCATAGCGGTGGATATCTAAAATATGTAATTCGTGATCATTCAAAGTTGTCAGCCGCAGTTGTCTAGTGTTTATGTTCCTTGCTTCCAGTTCCGAGGGTCGCCGGTTCACGACTTTAAGCCGTGGGTCCCGAGTATGAAAATTTGTGGGCTCGTAAAAATACCCCAAGTCTGAATGGCTTCTGAACAACATTTAACTGATTTTCACCATTCTATTAATATCTTAGTTTTCTACTAGATGTCTTTTTGAGGCGATATACTAACCACATGACATTCTAAAACATCTATAGGGAAATAAAGGTTAGTAAATTGATCTGGTTAAGAAACTTACTGCTAAGAGAGCTCCCATATCCCAAAAGGGACCAATGGGGATCAATCATCATAAATCAATTCAACGTTAGTGTATATATATATATATATATATATATATATATATATGTTATAATTAAATGTTTAACATTGAGCAATGCAAGCTTAATATGGTATGATAAGAAAAATAAATGCCTGGACGGGATTCGAACCCGGTTCGAATCCCGTCCAGGCATTTATTTTTCTTATCATACCATATATATATATATATATATATAAGGATTTGTTTACCACAAAAAAGAACTGCAATTTTTGAATAATCTGTAGATATAAGGTGCCATGAAACTAAATTGTTCTACAGAAAAGGCTAAACTTTACAACCTGTGAAGGGACTTTTTAAATTCCTTTATAAATTCCTGTCAAATTGTATTCTTGGGGTTTCATTTTTCAAATTATTTCCCACCATTTATAGCGATTTTTACATTTTTTCTAACGATTATTTCAATATATTTTTCTATGATACTTAATGAAGACACGGCAGACATATTGATTTTAACGAATATTCTATACAACAATAAAGGCATGTTCCAGTGCAGCCACATATTATGTACTAATTAACTCTACACATATACCGGTACTTCAGAATTTCAGAACTTACTATTTAATTTTGGGCGTTCCACTCTTTACAGGTTAGAACGCTTAAATATCGTTAGGTTAGCTTTTAGGTTGATCTTTCACAGGATAGAATATTTAAATTGCGTTAGGTTAGCTTTAAGCTTCGTTAGTCACAAGATAACAGTCTGCTAACAATTCTTCTTCATAGCACTTCCTCTTATTCTACTTCCTTCACAGTAGCCTCTGCCCGCTCCTGGAATTTCCTTCCTCAAGATATCAGGGGTTGCCGCACACTTGGCACCTTTAAGTCACGCTTATACAGTTACCTGCTGTCTAATAATTAATTTATCTTGATTTATTTAAATTTATACTATGTCATTAATAATATTTTTCTCGTTTTTTATATATCTTGTACATATTATATATTTAATTCGTTAAATTTAGAGTAAATCAAAATACATTATAAATATTAATTGTATTGTATTTATAACATGTAATCGTTTATGTATATTGTAATTTAGATCTAAGATTATTTTTTTGTATTTTTTAAAACCTGATTGAGTGGCAGACAAGGCCTTAAGGCCTTAACTCTGCCAGGTAAAATAAAGCTATTATTATTAAATATCGTGTGTATGTTCGCTGCATCCCGTGATTCCATAGTGTAAATCGCTTCGCGTTCGTTGGCACATGCGCACGGTGTATGATTGGAACTTTGAATTGTTTTTCGTGTCACATGTTATAAAGAATTTCCACAGAAACTAGTACTGTAATTATGAATTATTTTATAGATAAAATGCATTGTCCCACAGCTCAAAACAGGGTGTAGGTTCGTACTCTCAGAGCGCTGGTGCGCTGATACATTGACTACAGATAAAAGCAAATACAAGCCAGTTCAGTGTTGTGTCTTTCAAAATGCGTATCCTGTAGTAGAAATGTATTGGTGTCGTAAAATGCATTTTACCTAACTGATCAGACTTCATGTAGTTTATATATACAAGTAAGGGATTGAAAACTGTACACAAATAGATGCGCGCTCACACTGAGTATCTAGACACCCGGGAATGCCATAAAAGTAACAGCATCCATTGTTATGCGAATATAGGACTAAAATTATAAACCTAACAAATCAAATATATTTAATTACAGATTTCTGTATGATAAACAAAATTGACCTGCCAGTCCTATGCTAGTCCACACACACACGTGCATTTACAGAAATGGACAATCATCCAACCAGTAAAGATGTGACATTTGGTCAACATGTCGAACCTCCGAGCCGTTATAGCTTTCTGTTTTCAAGCTGAAGCCGTTAATTATCGTAGCTCTTCAATTCTTCATGCTGCTTCTTCAGCACCAGTCCCATATTGACCACAATTTCATGAGAAAATCTCTTCCCTCATGGGTATCCGAATTCTCCGCCAAGGCATTATGCCTTAAAACTCTCGGCTATGGCGCGGATTGAAAGCGGTATAATACAGGTTCACTGTAAGCATTAAAATATGCTACGAATCATAAAATACTATAGGCTAACTATTTTCTAAAACGTATTAAAATGTGATAAGAATGTAAATTATTACTACGTTCTGAATTAAAAATTATCCTAGATAATATAAAACGCTGTAACTTGAATTATTATATAAAATATGTAATTATTCTGGATTTTTATATTGATTATAAATTACAAATATTGTATATTTTTACTTCTTAATAAATAAAATTTGACAGCAGTTTATGTATTATAAAATAGAGCAAATAGAAATTAGGTTGCATAATATAACCTACTCTCTCGAAAACTGTATTATATATTGGAATTGTAAAGTTAACGACAAATGAAGGACATTTTTGAAGAAGTTACTGAATTCAAATGCCTAGGAATAATAATTACAAAAGGTGCTAATAGAAATTAAGCATAGGTTCAATTCTGAAAATGTATACTTTTACGCAATTCTTTCAAAAAACCTTAAAAAGGAAAAATTAAATATATAAATAACAATTTTATTATTCCAATTATATGAATGCGAAACATGGATTCTTAACTTAAGGGAGGAGAAAATATTACGAGTAGTTGAGAATAAAGTTCTTAAGAAAAGTTTTTTACGTTTATATAACACTTTGGCTAGACCAGTGTTGACCTATAGTAGTGAAGCACGGACACTAAAAAGACAACATGTAAGCAGAATAACGGCTTGTGAAATGAGATTCATGCGCAGAACAGCGGGTTACACCAGATGGGATCGGAAAAGGAACACCGATATCTTAAAAGAATTGAAGACTACGCCAATTTTGGAATATATTAAACAATACCAACTAAATTGGAAACACCATCTTGAAAGAATGAGTTCAAATCGGATCCCCAAAGCTGTTTATAATTATATACCAAGAGGACGAAGATGTCTGGGCCGTCCTATGAAACGCTGGAGGGAAATTTTCTATAGGACCGTAAAAAGAAGAAGAAGAAGAAGAAGAAGAAGAAAAGTTTTGAGCTAAAGAGAGATGAACAAGCGAATGGAGAAGGTTACTTAATTCTAAGGTGCATGATCTTTACGGGAAACCAGATGTAATAACAGTAAGTCACGTAGACTGCGAAGGACAGGGCATGTGGCACGAATGGGGAATAAAGAGGGACATGGAATTTCCTTGTACGAAAATCAGAGGAAAAGCTCCCAGTAGGTAGCCCAAGAATGAGGTGAGAGAGTAACATTAACAATGATTTGAGAAAACTTCATTATACAGGAAAACATTAGCTCAGGATAGGGATATATGGAGAATTTATGCTCGATAGTGCCAATGAGTTAGTTAAATTTAGTTATTGATCTCCTATTACAACTATTATACGTTATTGTTCCCAGTAAGTTCTTTGCACTATTTATCTTCTATAATTTTTAGTTTATAATATTTCGGAAGATATCAATGTAAGAGATCTGCTAAACTGTGAAGAGGAGTATTAACCAGATAGTAGCTGCAGTTTCAAAGATGCCCCGGTTATAGAGCTGTGATTCATGCGGTCATACACGTCTCCAAGGAGGTCATATTCTAGCGCTTATAGCAGACCACTGTATTACTTCTCGAGATTAAAATAAGAACCGAGACCTATACGCTCATTTTTATGTCTTTCAATTTAATCCCATTACTCGAGGGTAGCTATTTCAAAATACTTTGTGCAAAAAATTAAATTACCAGTAAAAATACTGTACGATACGGAAACAAGTATTTCAAACTATTACTAACCTGTTATCAGCTCTCTCATGTATTGACTTGGTTCAATTTATTATTATTGTTGGTTTGCACTTTTAGAAGTTTAAGTTTATTTTCTGTTTACTTATTTTTTCGAGACAAGATTAAATCCCACGTTCTTATTTTTGAAGTTGTTTGTACAATCTTATATATAAAAATTAATTTAATACACAAGTGATCTTCTTGGTGATATAATGTTAAAATATATATGTAGTCAATATGCCCATTTCACCAATTAATGTTTTAAAATGGTCAACAAGTTTCTACAGCCAAGCTGTCATTCTCAAGACCAGATATTGAGTCAATATCTGGTCTTGAGAATGACAGCTTGGCTGTAAAAACTTGTTGACCATTTTAAAACATTAATTGGTGAAATGGGCATATTGACTACATATATATTTTAATAAAAATTAATGTTTGTTTGTTTGTATATTTGTTTGTTTCTTCGTACTTTATGTGCGGCCATACCGTTGATCCGATTGTGATGGGTTTTTCTGCAAAATGTTCAGGAGATTCCCGGGATGAACATAGGCTATAAGAGAGTTGTGATATTGAACCCCTTCATCCCTAAAAATCACTCTTTGTAGTGAAAAACGTGAAATAAAGTCCCTATTTTGACAATTAAATGCCTTACGCTGCCTAAACCATAACAAATACACTAAATTAATGTACACAAAATTGAATATCTCAAAAAGCTCTATAAAAAAGTCCGCGACAGCATATGTTTATCTCTTACAGATAACTCACAATAACCATTTTTTGTCTTTCATTGATACCAAGAGTCTCGCGCCGTAGCCGAGTGGTTAAGGCAAGAAGTCTTGGCGCAGAACTACGGGACTTACGCTGGTTCGAGTCTCTACGGGGGAACAAATTTTTCTCATGGAATGTTGGCCAGTATGGGGCCGGTACACAGTGGGTCAGAAATGAAATCTAGCTGAAAAAAAAAGTTTTGACTCACTCTAATCTATTTATCTTGTTTTTTTCACTCTAATATAATTGTTATATGACGGTTCTTAACTTATCTGCAAAGGAGGGGTACAATTCTAATGTTCACGACTGTGTGACGTCATCATTCACACTTCTTGAGCCACAACAGAAGGTTGTAAGAGGTTTTCTTGCAAACTTATTTAATAATATCTTATTATGTCCTAATTGCTGAATTTTATGGTAAGAAAGTAACATTTTTATCGTCCACCCATGACATGAGATTTGAACGTTCGGGCAGGACAACGTCTGCCGGGTACGCTAGTAATTTATATATAATAGGGCATTGTTTTATCGGTTTCAGCAAAAAAGCTCCACTTTGAGTTCTGTTAGTTTACAATATTTAAAATTTATCAGATCATCACAATTTAGAAACAAGATCACAAGGTATTTCATTACTGTCTATAGCAAAGCAGGACATGTTTATACTCTGGATATTATACTATGTCTATGAATAAAACATGGAACATACTTCCCAGTAATGTCAGGGACTGTCAATCACTATCATTATTTAAATCGAAATTAACTGATAATACTACCTGCATAACAACTATATTCCATATTTTCTATATACTTATAAATATTCATCTAGGAAGCTTTTCTTACTTTATTTTATTCCACATTTTATTAGTGTTAGCTAATATCACTGGTCAACATGCTTTTTGTGTCATGAGTACCAATAGTTGTACTTAATGCAGTTTTTTATCGTGTTTTAAAATATGTAGCCTATTCGGACTGCCTGCATCACCCACAGTTTTTTTTATTTCAGTTTCAATTAATGGATTTAAATAATATTTTCTTAACAAACGTTTTTTCGTCCATTTGTCCATTGTATAATAAAACCAAATGAGCTAACTCAAATGGTTTTCCAGCTATGGGAAATATATATCAAGGCAAATGGAATCCTAATATGCTGGCCGATTATTGTTGGACCATCAAAAGGGATGTTCCGCAGATGAAATATAGCAGAAAATCGTCATTTATTACTTTCAAGGTGAGTCCGGATGTTCGGATATTGTGTAGTTACATTTGTAGAAAATATTAAAGTGTTTGAAATTATAGGCCTAAATGCCTGTCCCTTGGAAACCTCGCGTGATGGAGAAAAACCGATATCATATCTGAATTCAGGAGAAAAAAAATACTATCAGAATCACATATTTTTCTTTCTGAGACAAAAAAAAGTTTATTTTTTGTTGCTCAGTGTATTAGGCCACACCTACATTGTGCTTTGTCTAGTCTATATTTTAATAATATTTTTTTCGCGCGATGGTGCGTTTTATCATACTTACGGCAATGGCCATGATTGAAAGTACAACTTCCTACATTTCGAGTTAGCCAACCTAAATAACTATACTTTAATAAAATAACTATACTGTAATATTACATATTACAACACGCGGTGGGAAGTAAAACCACTGCCCTCTATGTATACTACATACAACGTATATACAAAAAAATATACAAAATTTAATGTTAAAGTACATTATACGAAACAAATCACTGCATTCTAAATAAATTGAACTTTATTTGAAACAATATAAAACAATAAATACGTACTTACCGCCATTTTATCACTAAATTGGTCTCACGACCTCCTGTTATTTTATCATTAATTGGTCTCACGGCCTCCTGTTGTTTCAACTAATAAGCATTGCCCTCGCTGTTAACGTTAGTGAATTGTTTGTAACAAACGCAAATATTTCTAACAAGTATGTTATTATTTTACTATTATTTATTACTTTGAAAACACCATCGCGCAAAAAATAATGTGCAACGCACATTTGTAAAGTGTTTTACAAAATATCGGAAATTAAAAACCTCGATATAGTTCGGTTTTTAAACATTTTCCTCGATTCTCTAAAAACCTCGCATCGTAATATAGCCTACTATTTTTGGACGATAGTGCGTTTTGTAGTACTTACAGGAGTGGCGACCATGATTAAAAGTTCAATTTCCTAAATTTCGGGGTTGCCAATCTATAGATGATTAAATATACTATAATAATTATTACAAATTACCTAGCTACGGGCGGAAAGTAAAACCATGCCCTTAATGTATACTACAGAGTGATTCAGAAATATGGCTATACGTTTGATCACATTTTGTGACGAAAATATTATTATTAAAGGAACTATGATGTTATCATTGGAAAGGAAATCCTTTAAATTACAACAATAGAACAAAACAAAACAAATCACTGCTCACGTGCAGCTAGGCGGGTTGATTTTTGTGGGCTAGCGTCGAACGCCTCCAAAATTTCTCTTTGTTGTTTCTGCATGCGTGCTAATGCGAGGCCTTCCAGAAGGCTTGATTTTCTGCATCCTTCCCGTTTCCAGCAGTCGTTTTCTCCACTTCCCCACAGTCGCCGGCTGCAATGCTACGTTAAACTCACGTCTTGCCCGTCTTGCGGCCTCTCGTTCATTAGCATACGTTATTGCCCATGCAGCAATTGTAATTTGCTGTTGCATATTCAACGCCATTTTGACTAATGACGTAAGTTCTACACTGTTTTGTTTTATTCCATTTTTGTAATTTGAATAATTGCCTTTCCAACGGTAATTTCATATTTCCTGTAATGGTAATATTTTCATCACACAACGCGATCAAATGTATAGCCATATTTATGATTCACCCTATGTACAATGTATATTCAAGAATATATCCAAAAGGTAGTTTTAATATACATAATACGAAATAAATCACTGCATTTTAAATTACTCAACTTTATTTGAAACAATATAAAACGTATTCTTTCTTGCCGCCATTTTATACCAGATTGGTGTCACGGCCTACGGTAGTCTTAACTAAATAATTTCGGCATTTACCGTATATATAGTGGCCAGATTGCTAACATCATGTCAGTCAGTTGCTTATAATGAACGCAGATATTTCCAACAAATATGTTATTATTTAACTGTTATTTATTATTTTGTAAACACCATCGTGCAGACAATAATGTACAACACATATTTGGGATGTGTTTTACAGATTCTCGAAAATTAAAAACCTCGCTATCGCTGAGTTATTAATCATTTTCTCACTTCTGTAAAAATCACTTCCCAACTTCGCATTGTAATATACTAAGTAATTGTAATAAGTATGTATTTTGTGTGATTTTATTATTCGCTGATTGGGTGAAACAGAACGCCTTATGGCCTTATGTCTGTCAGCTTAAATAAAGCATCATCTTCATCATATACTTACTTACTTACTCACTGGCACTATCGAACCCGTAGGTTCATGGCCGCACGGACATAAGCTCTCCATACATCCCTATCCTGAGCTAATGCTTTCCAATCATTCCCTGTATAATCTACTTCCCTCAAATCATAGTTAATGTTATTCTCCCACCTCATTCTTGGTCTACCAACTGGGCGTTTTCCCTCTGGCTTTCCTACAAGAAGCTTCCATGCACGTCTTTCATTCCCCATACGTGCAACATGTCCTGCCCATCGCAGTCTACGAGACTTAACTGTTCTTATTATATCTGGCTTCCTATAAAGACCATGTAGTTCATTGTTATGTAGTCTTCTCCATTCACCTGTCTGTTCATCTCTCTTTGGTCCAAAAATTTTCCTAAGAACTTTATTCTCAAATACTCGTAATCTCCTTTCCTCCCTTAAAGTAAGAGTCCATGTTTCGCACCCATATAATATAACTGGTAGAATAATAGTTTTATATATTTTCAGCTTAACGTTTTTTGAAAGGAGTTGGGACATCAAAAGTCTCTGCAATGCATAATAGCATGCATTTCCAGAATTGAGCCTATGTTTAATTTCTTTGTGCATCTCATTCCTATTTGTGATTATTGTTCCTAGGTATTTGAATTCAGCCACTTCCTCAAAATTTCCCTCATTTGTCATTAGCTGTCCATTTCCATTATATACTGAATTTCTACGTGTGACCATATATTTAGTTTTACTGATATTTACTTCCAGTCCTAATTTCTTAGTGTTACTCAATAGTGTGTGCGTGTTGGCCTTTAGTATCTCCTCGCTATCGGCCAGTAGTACTACATCATCAGCATAAACTAACAGCTTATTAATACCATTGAGTTGTAAGCCTTCCTCATTCTCTAAAGATTTAATGGCATGCTCTAGTACAAAATTAAATAGTAGAGGAGATAGTGCATCTCCTTGCTTCAACCCATTCTGGATTTCAAAAGTGTCTGAAAACTGTTTGCCTACACGCACCCTACTCTTTGAGCCATTTAGACACATTCGTATAAGTCTAACTAACTTTTTAGGAATTCCGAACTCCAGCAGGATACTATATAACTTCTCCCTCTTAATTGAATCATATGCTTTTTTGAAGTCTACATATAGTTGATGTACAGTACCATTATATTCCCATTTCTTTTCTAAAATCTGTCTTATACTAAAAATCTGATCTGTTGTAGACCTGTTTCTTCTAAATGCACATTGATGATCTCCTAGAATGTCATCAATATAGGGAGTAAGTCTGCTTACTAATATATTTGTTAGAATTTTGTACGAAGTTGAAAGTAATGAGATGCCCCTGTAGTTGTTGCAATCAGTTTTATCTCCTTTCTTATAAATTGGTACGATAATTGATTCCTTCCATTCATCTGGAAGAGCTTCTTTTTCCCAAATCATACTAAGCAACCAGCGTATCTTGTCCATCAATTTTTCTCCCCCTGATTTTATCAGTTCTGCTGGGATCTCATCTGAACCTGATGCTTTATACATCTTCAATTTTTCAATCGCCATTTCAACCTCTAATGCACTTGGCTCTGCGACTAGCATTTCTGCTGTCTGTAACTTATCCTCCTCAATGTCCTGTTCTGTATGTACATTTAATAGCTGATTAAAGTAACTTTTCCATCTATTTAATATACTCCTAGAATCTGCAATCATATCCCCATTTTCATTCCGAATTATGTTTGTTCTAGCCTGAAACCCTTTCTTCTCTATACTAATTCCCTGATATAATTCTCTAATGTTCCTATTTTTTGCATTCATTTCAAGATCATTAATCTTCTCTCTCAAATATTCCCTCTTTTTACTCTTTAGTAACTTGGTGGTTTCCCGTCTAATACTACCCAATTGCTCTAAATTTACCTCATTTGGCTCGTGTAACCATTTCATTTTTGCTAGCTTTCTTTTCTTTACAATGTCGGCACATTCCTCATCAAACCATTTCTTGTTTTGCCTCTTTTTTAAACAACCAATGCTTTCTGATGCTGACAATTTAATAGTATCTCTTATAGCCTCCCATTCTTTATTTATATCAGTTTCTTCTTCGTTTGCCACATTGTCATCTGAAGATTCCAGTACTTCAAATCTATTAGCAATTTTGATTTGGTATTCTTGCCGCATTTCATCATTTTTCAAGTTTTTTAATTCATATTTTACAGAATCATCTTTAGCGTTTGTTCCTCTCATAAGCGATAGCCGTTGTCTGATTTTCACTCTGACCAGATGATGATCCGAATTGCAGTCTGTCCCTCTAACTGATCTAACATCAATGATGCTACTGTGCCAGCGTTTATCCACTAATACATGATCTATCTGGTTCCGAGTTTCTCCATCTGGGGACGTCCAGGTGTATTTATGAATATCCTTATGCTGAAATGTTGTGCTCTTAACAATGAGATTCTTTGATGTGGCAAATGTGACTAATCTAACCCCGTTGTCGTTACTATCTTCATGAAGACTGAATTTGCCTATTGTTGGTTTGAATATATCTTCCCGCCCCACTTTTGCATTAAAATCTCCTAAGACAATTTTCATATGATATCGTGAAAGGCTATCAAATAAGCATTCTAATTCTTCATAGAACTCATCCTTGATCTTGTCATCTTTATCTTCTGTGGGGGCATGTACATTTACAATTATAAAATCATGTCGTTTACCCTTTAGAATTATGTATGATATCCTATCACTAACAAACTTAATATCTCGGATAGCGGATAGGATCCTCCTTCTGACTAAAAAACCCGTTCCAAATGCAGGTCTTTCTGCACCCCCATAGTATAATGCAAAGCTTCCTGATTCCTGACTACCTTCTCCTGGCCACCTAACTTCCTGTAAAGCGACTATATCCAAGGGCGATTTATCTAATTCCCGCGTTAATATCTCTAGTGCCCCGCTATTGTATAAAGTCCTAACATTCCATGTTCCTAGGAACATGTCCCTGTGTTTGAGCCTTTGGCATGGGTTCCCTGAAGTAGTCCCCGCCCGGAGAACCGAATGGGGGACTATTTGACCTCCGGAAAATTTTACCCCAGATGAACCCATGTCCGCATTTCTTGACGGTTGTATTTTTACGGTGAAAGATCGTCACTCTTTCGCCCAAGGTACTTTTTTCGTCTGGCTTATCACCTTCGACCAGTCCGGCATGGGTAACCCTATCGGCAGCAATGCTACCGCCGGCATAGCTCTCAGGATCATTTAAGCACGCAAGCCACTCCACCACGACAAGGTAAAGATACCATGGAGGGGTATATATATATATTATTATATTTATATAAGGCCCTCTCTTCCACTAACCAGCACAAATACAATAAATATTCGACAATATAGATATACACTATACTAATAATAAACAGTTTAAAGATACAATAAATGTAGCAATGTAAATGTCATGTACAAACAACATTTTATAGGGTAATAACAATAATGATACGATAATAATAATAATAATATAATAATAATAATACTAATAATAATAATATGATACATTATAACGGGAAACCACCAATTAATATATACTATATATATATATATATATATAATCTTACCTGGATAATAATGAAGTCGAGTTTAGAGCAAATATAAATTTATTATTATTACTTATATTATTATTACTATTATTATTATTATCATTATCATCATCGGTGTAGAACCCAGTGCGAGAACATAATCTGTGGTTCATATCCTGACTCGGGTATACATTTTCTCTTAAAATACAAGATGGAGAAAAACTATAGAACAAGCACATCGACAGGATAATTTAAAAATAATGACACGATTTAACAAATATTTATATGTTATTTAACTTGAACTTCGGCCGCGATGATCTAGTGGTTATGTTCCTTGCCCCTGGTCCCGAGGATCGCGCGTACAATCTCGGCCGGCGACAGTGGATTTTTGCTAAGATGGAGACGTTTAAGCAAAATTTACAGACCTCCTTCATCCTAGTAGTACCTTTGTTGTGACCTCCTTCATCCTAGTGGTACCTTTGTTGTGACCTCCTTCATCCTAGTGGAACCTTTGTAACCTTTGTTGTGACTTCCTTCATCCTAGTAGAACCTTTGTTGTGACCTCCTTCATCCTAGTGGAACCTTTGTTGTGACCTCCTTCATCCTAGTGGAACCTTTGTTGTGACCTCCTTCATCCTAGTAGAACCTTTGTTGTGACCTCCTTCATCCTAGTGGAACCTTTGTTGTCAATGAGATGGCTCTTTGGGTTATATGTTGACCGCTTTTCATTCACGACATCTTTAGGAAATGAGCGTATCTAAATTAACTTAGTCTAGTAACTCCGAACAAAGGAGAGGCTAAGGTCCAACATTGGGCTCTTACGTCATTCTAGATATAAAAGTATTGCAAACTTGAATAAAAGGGCCTCCATGTAAACTTTAACCTACTTTCATCCATTCAAGTAATATCGTTCCGAAGTATTATAAACAAACCATTATATTTATCATACGTAATGCCACGAGTGATTTCCAATAAATTCACGATTCACGAAGTGAGGAGTGAATTTATCTAGATAATTTGGAATTCAAGAGTGGCATTTGTTAGGACTATTTACCGAATAAAATTAAGCTGTTTACTCCCACAAATTATTATATAATATAGTTATATTAAAATATTTATATATTTAATGTAAACGGCGGTGTTTGAAAACAAATGAGAAGCGTTTTATTATATTGTTAATCACTGCAACCAGATCATACTATTTATTGCCAAGAATCGCAATATTGTAAGAATGCACTCTAGTGGAGAAAAAAGAAACACATCAAACTGCTTAAAACCAACATTATAATTATTAATAATTTCTGATGTCCTATGATGTAAAATATATTTTTCTGGAACGTAAATTCCTGGGAAATAATACGTTTAAGAAAGTGCAAACAGTGGTTTCTTTTTATTGTGGTATAATAAATAGCTACAAATGTTTTTATATTATATTCTGCAAGAACTATCTATTTACATTCGTGCACTATATATATATATATATATATACAATCTGGTAGCCGTATTTCTTGGGAGTCAGTCACTGCAAAATAATGCTCTGGCCTATTCAGAATGTTAAAAGGACGAGCTTCTTTTTTAATATGATACACTTATTTGATAAATTCCAGGTGAAACACGACTGTAATTGGTTGTAAACCAAAATTCATTGAAACGTGATTGGTCATTGACTCCGATTTGGGGCATGAGGTAATAGTCCTTTATAAACAGTGCAAAAAACGTTTTGAAAGAATACCTACATATTAGTTTTTTTCTTTTTTTGCGAAAAATCACTTGCACTCCTTTGCTTCTAACCGCCTCAATTCACTTATCATATTTAATTTTAGTAGCTCGATTTATCTATGAAAATCAAAATTTGTCAATTTTTTTAGATATTGTTATGTTCATATTTTGTTGCATAAAAATACTTTGCAATTTGCGAATTATAAATCACTAAATGAATACTCATTATGATGCCTCTTATTTCAGTATTTACATTCTTTTACGTGCCGTAAATCTACGAGACTGATTCACGGCTTTACGTCCCTTCCAAAGGGAACTATAACATTCAGCTACCCGTCATGTTCGAACCCTACTTTGATACTCGGAACCAGAAGCGATCAAAAAACAACTATACAACTGGTACCGACTCATGAACGACGTGAATGCAAATATTGTTTACTCTTAGCTAGGACAAGAGAAAGAGATAAAGTGACTATGTCGATTTTATTTCGTGGAAAATTCCTGATACTGATTTTATTGGAGTCCTAGTAGATCCTAGCATTTTAATATATACATAATTGACATAGTTTTGACAGATTTTCCACACACAAAAAAAAAAGTCTCAGCAAGCAAGTTTTCTCAGAAGGAGGAGTTTCAGATAAGCATCCAAGAAGTCCAGGTTAAATCTCTGAGCCGATCAACTTGGCTGAGATTTTTTCCTGGTTTTTCTTTCTTGTTAAAGCAAATTCTGGGTATGGATTTTATTGCCAGAATATGTAATCTTAATTATCATTAATTATCGGCCGCGATGGACTAGTGGTTATGCTCCTTGCCTCTGGCCCCGGGTTCAAACCCTGCCGGGTCGATGTGTATTTTTAGGACGGAAAATCCAAGGAGCAAGTCTTCCGGGAGGGACTTTAAGACGTGGGTCTTGAGTCTCTAAAATATCCTTAAGCCTGAATAAAAAGGCCTCTAAGCAAAATTTACTGAATTTCCCCGTCCTAGTACTACCTTGGTTTCCTAGATGTCAGTATGAAGCGGAACACTGACCACGGACCACTCAAATGGCATCTATACGAAAACAAGTCTAACTAAATTAGTATGGTTCAATTTCTTCTCTGTAGGGGGAGAGCGCCTAAATCTCGTTGAGGGAAACAAAGGCTTAAAAATATATATATATCATTAACTTGCTATCGTTAGAAAAAAATCAATGAACATCTTGAGAAATCACACGACAGATAAACAATAAAGACAAACAGTTTGCTGGATATATATAAAGATTCTTGACACCATGAATTAAAAATACCAAGTGTCTGTAATTCTGTGTTCTTTTTCGATGACCCCATATATAAAATTCACTCACGATTTTTTATTCTGAAAGTAAAAGAGATGATAAACGTAAACAGACGTAGAATAAGTGTACAGTGACGGCGATTATTCTCCGCAACAAACAATCGCATGTACAGGCTAATGGAAAAGATCCATTTGAGAATATTAGTAAAAATTGTGTGTTGCGCTTCGCGAGCTCGTCTTGTGGCGCTTCAATAATATATGAGTGCATTAAACCAGCAGATGCGCCTCTCGACTGTCAGCTGTCAGAAGAGAGAGGCGCCTCTCTACTACTTTGTTTTTAAATAAGTGACAGGCGTTGCAGCGATTACAGGGGTAGGATAGAGACAACTTCTCAAAACTTTGCAGGTGATTCGCCAACAATTTTATAAAGCAATAAATACATTTTACTGGTGGTATTGTATGGATCCATACACTTTTTTCATTACTCTCCACGTATGAAAAGTTAATTATAACGCGCTGAGAGCTTTGAAAAAGTTTGTGTTTGAGTTTGTGGTGTGCAGTTGCTATTTACACGGTTAGATGTATGCACAGTACAACATCGCTACTTGCATTTACATTATTTCCACTAAACTTTTATCAATATCTAACATTTGCACTAGTGGTTCCATATAGGGTACAAGCTAATCATGTTTTGTAAATGTTTAAAAGTAGCAAGGCATTCAAATTGCATCATATAGCTGAATTTCGTTTAACATCCCTATGCATAATATGGGTAGAATCTGCCCCTTGTACCTGCCCTATCTTAATATATAAACATTTAGTGTCACGTTGTTTGTCCGCGATGGAATCCTAAACTACTGAACCGATTTTAATAAAATTTTGCACACTGTGTGCAGTTTGATCCAACTTCATACTTAGGGTAGTTTATAACTAAATTTATAGTCGCATTATTTTTTTGTTGCAAATTATTTGTTTATTATTTAACAAAGAGTTATAATTATCTGTGAGTTCCATACGATTCTAACAGATGGCGGTGTAATTACCTGCGAGTTCCATACGATTCAACAGATGGTGGTGTAAGGTAATTTGGTAAGGTAATTGGTTTATTATTTAACAAAGAGAGATCCAGATGGCTGTGCTTTTTGTTGCAACCGCGAATTTCAATTGAATTACAAATATTGATTATTTGATAATTTAAGTGTGTTCAGCGTTTATTTCATCATCATCATCATAGTACATTCACGAATTTAGGCCATTTGTTGACCTGTTTCGGCCTCAAGAGAAACACCATCCAGAAGTCTTTTGAGTGGACGTCCTGGTCTTCTTCTTCCTGCAGGTTGATATCTTAACATTAGTTTGGGTATTCTGTGATCTTCCATTCGATGAACATGTTGTATCCATCTTGACTTATAATCAGAAATTTTGTTTTCTAAAGATTCCATGTGTAATTCTTCTAAGATGTCTTCATTTTTTTTGTGATCTAGTAGTGTGTATCCTGCAGTCCTCCGAAGATATCTCATTTCAGCAGATCTAAGTCTCTGTATATCCTTCTGTTTCAACGTCCATTTTTTTTATTTTCAATATTATTAATTTCGTGTGTAAGTATTAGTTTTAAGTAATCTGGCTGAAAGACAGCAACTTATTTTAAATTTTTAACGTATACCTTAGCCACAGCAACGCGTGGCCGGGACTTCTAGTTTTAATATAAAGCAATATGCGTGATTTCATTGTACCAAAGGTGTGTACATATATAAGTATATTCATACTTTTACAAACTATTTATGTATCTGAAAATTTTCAAATGAGTTTCAATTCGCCTACTTATATTTCATTTGCATGTAAAAGCAACGAATCCTAAGTCAACTGTTTTAACAGCAAATTTTGACGTATTTACAAATATCACTTCTTTATTAAACCCAAAGAATATACAGGCATTTTCAAAGTAGTAAAACACAAAATGTAGAATAAATTATTTTAGCCTAAAAATATGAATTATAATTAATATTTCTATCTATATACCCCGTTCGTCACCGTAAGGGGATTAACGTGCTCCCATGTGGGATTATTTTAACCAATCTATGCCTTTTAAATTCATAATTTCTTTTATATCGTTGAGGTTATTACAATGTAGTTGTATATAGTTGAGGAAGATGGTAGTATGCAAGGTACAAAAAATGTATAGGCCTATATTTAACATATTTTAATCAAGTTAATGTAGTTACGCTTATTTACCCATAGATGCCTACAAGTGATATGGGATCGGTGTATCGCCTTAGTGAGACAACTAGCGGGGAACTAAGTATAACTTGGATGGTCAACGGCCGGCAAATTTTGCACAGATGCCACTTCATTGAGGCTTGCAGTTCTTTTACGAGCTGAACATTTTCAGACTCCGGACCCACGGTTTAAACTCCATCCCGGAGGACTATCCACTTGGTTTTTTCCTTCCCAAAAATCGATCGACCCCGGCCGGATCTGAACCCGCGTCTCTCGGAACTAGAGGCAAGGAACATAACCACTTGACCACTGTGGCTATAACCCACTAATTAATACCAGGGCATTCAATAAGTAATGACAACACTCTTGTAAATCAGGGATGCTAGTGGTGACCATTACAATCTTGTAGTATATTGTTGAGCAGTCTTTGTTGTTAAATTTATAACATTGAAAGTCTCGAAATGGCAATATTTTGTGAACACATTCGCTGTTTCTCACATGCAGTAAGTAATACCACCCTAAAAAATATGTTCAGTAGAATTAGTTTAGAAGGTGGAATTGGGAAGAACTCGAACATCCATCAAAATCACCAGACAGGAGCCCTATGACTCTAACTTATTCTCAAAGTTCAAGTAACATCGAGATATTCGATTTCAATATCCAGATATCCCTAGACCGATAAGATGAAAGAGATATCCAGATAAGGTGCTGAAAATGGAGTGCAACGTCTTCCAATGATTTGGTAACGTATATTTCACTTGACAAGAGACTATAAATGAAATTAGTAATGTCAAAAGTACATAAATAATTTTTTGTGATGTTATAACATTGTTTCCATTACTTATTGAATTCCCTAGTAATTGTGTTTTTAAATATTACGTGTTGGGGTAATGCTAAAAAAGTTGCATATGGTTGTGATGGAGGAAGCGGTATACCCTGTGTACATATCAAGTGCGCTTTCTCACTTGTTCTGGATGAGGATGGCGGTGTACAGTACTCGGGAAACCGGAGGTCGCTTCCCCTTAACAGGTCATTTGCGGGAGCATCATGTTTCTGACCAGCTGCAATACTTACTGAACCTACCACAGTCACAAACAGTTTACTGATATTTAAAGGGTCTATTATGATATCGTAGATGTATCCGATGTTGTAATTCAGTCTACGTGATCGGGGAATTGTTAAAAGTCAATATCGCAGTTAAAAGAACGATACGAATTCACCATTACTGTTATTGCCTTCATATCTACCTATATAATTATCATAAGTAATGCCACGAGTGATTTCCAATTTATCCAGAGAATTTGGAAATCAAGAGTGGCATTTTTATGACTATTTAACGAATAAAATTAAGCTGTTTACACGCAAATCATTATTTAAATATAGTTATTTCAAACTATTTATTTATTTAATGTAAACGGCGATGTTTGAAAACAAATGAGAAACGATTGGTACGCTTCATTTGCTTCTTTTGTTCATCACTGCAACCAGATTATATTATTTATTGCCAAAGAAACGCAATATTGTAAAAATGCACTCTAGTGGAGAAGAAATGAAACACATCAAACTGTATATTAATTAATTTCTGATGTCCTATGATGTAAATATGACAATTATATTTTTCTGGAATGTTATTATCTGGGAAAAATACATTTAATAAAGTGCAAACAGTGGTTTCTTTTTTTGGTAGTATAATAAATTGCTACAAATGTTTTTATATTAACCCACACATGCGCTATGTGTTGACATTCATGCACTATATATACAATCTGGTAGCAGTATTTTTTGGTGAGTCAGTCACTGCAAAATATTGCTATGACCTATTCAGAATGTTAAAAAGGAGGTGCTTTCTTTATTACGATAAACTTTAGTTGTTAAATTCTAGGCGAAACACGACTGTGATTGGTTGTAAATAAAAAATCATTGAATTGTGATTGGTCATTGACTCCCATTTGCGGCACGACTTAAATAGTCGACATAAAGTAGTTTCAGTAGTAGTTGCAATTTAATACCCAGGACAATGAAACAGGGGAACATTTATCGATTAATGAGTTGCAACATATGAATTTAACTCTAAAAATAATTAATATGAAATGTACCGAAGGAAACTTATAATTCGAATGGTAATAAAAGATTCCGGGCTATGTGGCCGTGGTCTATAACTGGCGTTTCTTCCAGACGTTTCTCCCTCAACTGCGGAGGGCATCTTCAGTGGCGAGCGCTTCCAGCTGTTGTTTCCCTGTCGTAGACTCGACTGCGAGTCGAGTCTACGACAGGGAAACAACAGCTGGAAGCGCTCGCCACTGAAGATGCCCTCCGCAGTTGAGGGAGAAACGTCTGGAAGAAACGCCAGTTATAGACCACGGCCACATAGCCCGGAATCTTTTATTACCATGATTACCGGCCGTGAAAGCCTGCATTCCATTATAATTCGAATGCCGATTTTTTTTTTTTTTGGAGGAAACTCTAACATTGAGCTGATTACTCATTCCGGGGAGGCCCTCCATGTATTTGTATGGTCAAAAAAGTATGTATGCTATGTGATCCATAGTTTAAAATCCCTATCCCGACATGTCGTATTGTGACGTGTGACACGTGAAAAAAAGTACCTATAAGTCGAGAGGTTAAACTGAGATAAAGATCGATACTAGTAAAATTCATGGTAAGTTTCCGTTGAGGTGTTAATTCACAGTGATATAATGTACGATTAAAACTATAAAGTACGGACCTAATGCATTCTGCTGATGATGGGACTAGACCCGAAAGGCCTACAGAGTTTTAAAATAAGTTGAGGAGACGGACCTACTAGGTAACTATTTTATAGTTTTAATCGTACATTATATTACTGTGAGGTAAAGATGAAGTTTATTCCATTCCATTAACGCCCTTTATAGGTATTTTTATGTGCCACACGCCACCCGAGCCTTAGAGTGACGCGATCTATCGGGTCAAGGTTTTTGACTTTAGATCAGATACATCACTTTTTTGACCACACAATAACTTGGAGAGCCTCCCCTAATGAGAGATCAGCTCAATGTCAGGGCCTCCTCCGAGACAACACAACATTAAGACGAAACACACAATTAACACACACATTCATACTAAACATGGCGAATAAGATAATGATCATTATGATGGCCAGATGATGTTCGGGGACTGAAATTTGTGTTACAGATGAGGAAAACCCGAAAAAAATATCACCAAGAAAACATGTCCCGGCCGGGGATTGAACCTCGGTCCGCTGCATACGAGGGAGAACGCTACCTCGAGACCACATGTGGACGAAGAAGTTCATAATTTTTCAAAGTTAAAATTCAATCATATCCTGAATTTCGAATGTTACAGGTATTTAACAATAAAACTGCTAGGGAAGACTTTTATATGCAACTGGCTGATCATCGGCGTTGCTCGAGAATCTACATAGGCTATCCCGATCTTATTGGCATCAATGAGCTAAAGGGCAAAAATTGTTATTGTGAATTATCCTTAAAAGGTAGACATAGGCCTATGTTGTGGTGGACATTTTTGTAATTTTTTAAGACATTCAATTCTGTGTATATTAATTTGGTGTAATTGTTATGGTGTAGGCAGCACAAATCATTTAATGATCCAAAAAGCTACTATTTAGTGCACTGATGAACATTCTTTTTAGCTCCGGGTCTATAGTAGTCTTCTTCTTCTTCTTTACGATTTAGGTTTATTTACTAGCCTGTCCCGGCTCCAAATTGCTGCTCTTTCCATCTTTTCTTTGGTATTCCCAAACTTATTCTTCCTCGTTGTGAATAGCTGTATGCTGCTTTTGGTATTCTATTTTCAGTCAGCCTTGCCAAGTGTTCTTTCCAGTTTGTTCTGTATTTCACTATTGTTGAGTTTAATTCCTCTACTTTTAGTTGTCTTATTTCTGTGTTATGTTTTTTGTCTGTTCTTTGATATCCTGCTTCTGGTCTGAGGAATCTCAATTCAGCAGCTTGTATTCTGGCAGATTATTGTGTTCTCACTGTCCATGTTTCGAATTCATAAGTAATAATAGGAACTGTCATTGTCTTGCTTAATTTCATAATAGAGTCTTTCCTGGCTTTATTTTTCAGAGTTCTTTTTAATGTTCCTGTTATATAATTAAACTTATTTAGTTTGGTATTTATATCTGTTTCCGCTGTGTATGATATTTCGCAACCTAGGAAGTTATATCTTACTACTTGTTCTATTGGTTTATTTTCTAATATTATCTTTGTTCGAACTGGATGGGCACCCTTGAAGGCCATAGTTTTTTATTTTTCTGATGATATTTCCACGTTTTATTTATTTGATGTTTCATTTAGTTTATACAGCATTCTTTGTAGTTCGTCCTCTGATTTTGATATTAAAGTCTGGTCATCTGCAAAGGCTACTGTTTTTATTACTATATTTCCTAAGTTAATTCCCCCAGTCGTCATTTGCTTCCACGATCTAATCATGTCGTCAAAATAAATGTTAAAAAGCGCGGTTGATAGTGGATAACCTTGTCTAACTTCTCCTGTTATATGTATTGGTTCACTTTGATTTATTTTTATTTTTGTTTTCTCATACATTTTCTTAATTACTGCTATCAAGTGTAGTGGAATTCCCTTTTCACTTAATATGTTCCATAATTTCGGTCTAGACACTTTATATAATCTATAAAGTACATACGGTAATATGTTACATAGCCTATTGTTACGCTTTGCGACATTTGAATTGCGCGGGCGAGAATGGTGGTCTCGCATTGGTCAGAATGGATATGCGAGTCGCCAATCGCGAATCAAAAGATCCGCGTCAACTATCGATGTCTCTGGGCTGATAGACTAGATTATTCTATCAGCATCTCCCTCCCCCATCAGGAAAGATCGGTGGCCAGAGTCTTCTACGGTTCGAAGTATCTCGAACTTAAGCCTGCAAATTTCCTTGCAGCTTATAAAAGGAGCGAAGGCGAGACACCAGATCAGTCTTGGTTTCACAGCGATAACAGTGACAACTTATGTTGTGCACGAGAAATTGTGGTGAATAAATCCATCAGCGAGTGTGGAAGTAATTGTGACTGAGATAAACATTTGAAAGAAGATTAATTGTGAATGAAAATTGTAATGGAAATTTACCGATAACTTGTGAAAAAAAATAAAATGTTTCTTTTCACAAGTTATTTTAAACGACATCGGTGTGCTTATTTACGCTAAAATTACGTAATCGAAAATGTTGCCATCCCTTGTGACAATAATTTACTTAAAATATATATGTAGTCAATATGCCCATTTCACCAATTAATGTTTTAAAATGGTCAACAAGTTTCTACAGCCAAGCTGTCATTCTCAAGACCAGATATTGACTGTCAATATCTGGTCTTGAGAATGACAGCTTGGCTGTAGAAACTTGTTGACCATTTTAAAACATTAATTGGTGAAATGGGCATATTGACTACATATATATTTTAATATTATATCACCAAGAAGATCACTTGTGTATTAAATAATTTACTTGACCAAAATAATCTCTAAATGATGCTAGAAACAATATTCAAATCGGTCGAGTTGTTTCTGAGTCCATAAGGAACAAACAGACTCACAGACGTCAATTTACATATATATACATTTGAGAAAACCACACCTTAGTATAGGTATGCGATTGACAAACTTCAATATTAAAACAATTAATTTAGACAATTATTTAATATGTCTAGAAATATGTGCAAATTGTTAGAGATAACTATATTCGTAATTAGGACACATAATAATAAAATGAAATTAGAATCAGAAATATATATTTTTTATTTATTCTACCAGTTATATTATATGGGTGCGAAACATGGACTCTTACTTTAAGGGAGGAAAGGAGATTACAACTCTTTGAGAATAAAGTACTTAGGAAAATTTTTGGACCAAAGAGAGATGAACAGACAGGTGAATGGAGAAGACTACATAACAATGAACTAGATGGTCTTTATAGGAAGCCAGATATAATAAGAACAGTTAAGTCTCATAGATTGCGATGGGCAGGACATGTTGCACGTATGGGGAATGAAAGACTTGCATGAAAGCTTCTTGTAGGAAAGCCAGAGGGAAAACGCCCAGTTGGTAGACCAAGAATGAGGTGGGAGAATAACATTAACCATGACTTGAGAGAAGTAGATTATACAGGGAATGATTGGAAAGCATTAGCACAAAATAGGGATGTATGGAGAGCTTATGTCCGCGCGGCCATGAACCTACGGGTTCGATAGTGCCAGTGAGTAAGTAATATATTTTTTATTATTAGTTACTTTCTGCCTCTCTTCATAACAGATTTCCCTTAGATTAGTTCCAGTTTCCTTTGAAGAGTCATTTGAATACCAACAATAATAAAATATAGCAAACATTCCTGAATATTTAAATTGCAAGTTTATGAAACCAACTCCGAAACGAACCTAAACGATGTTTACCGAAGGAATGTAGTTTTTGGACACCGATTTTGTTGTGTAAATCCGTGCAATCGCAACTGCAGGAATGCACAATCAATGGAAATGTTTACACTTGAGGCAATAGGGAGGTCTTTTGAAATAGATTTCAAGTTCAGTCACTCTTTTCTTTCTATTGGACTGGATACAGATACCGACAATATATATATATATATATATATATATATATATATATATATATATATATATATTACATGTATAAACAAACATCCGTTGAGATGTACATCTCTGAAGCAATATCAAATTCAGTTCACTAAAAAAATAATCTGTAGCATGGAGGATAACTTGTAAAAATAATAGAAGATTATAGATGCACAATTTTATGATAGTATGTTTACTGTCTGAAACTGTATTCCATAATTAATATGAGAATATGCATTCTTTATATGGAAGAGCTTGCCTTTTCTTTCCGTTTTCTTTTTGCTCAGAGCTACTAATATTGCTTGTGTATTAAAACAGCTTAGCGTCATGTAACATCCAGCAGTTGGTTGCCATGACGATATCCACCTGTTCATCGTTTTGTTTTCGATATGTATTTTCACAGAGGCACTGAAGCAGATCATTGTCACAATGTTATGCATAGTACAGGTATACACTTACTCCTATACATCTATGATATATCACGTACGTAACTTTATTACTGTGTTTGCACACCAAAAGACTCATAAAAATTATCATAAGTAATGCCACGAGTGATTTCCAATTTATCTAGAGAATTTGGAAATCAAGAGTGGCATTTGTTAGGACTATTTAACGAATACAATTAAGCTCTTTACTGAAAAATAATTATTTGAATATAGTTACCGGTGTTTTAAAATATTTATATAGTTAATGTAAACGACGATGTTTGAAAACAAATTAGAAATGTGAGGTTATGTACATTCACTGCAACTCGATCATATTATTTATTGCCAAATAGGATCGCAATATTGTAAGAATGCAATCTAGTGGAGAAATAATGAAACACATCAAACTATTATAATCAACATTATAGGTTAATAATTTATATTTTGAATACACAACTCAGTAAAATCAAGGAATGTGTTTATTATTTGCTATATTCAATGTATTTGTTGGAGAAAAATAATGGTCTATCCTGTTCAAAATATTAAAAAAGGAGGAGCTTTCTTTATCACAAAAGCAGGAGTTTATAATGAGAAATCGATAAGAGCGAGGTGAAACACGACTGTCATTGGTGTAAAACAGAATTCATTGAAACGTGATTGGTCATTGACTAGCATTTGCGACATGAGTTAAATAGTCATCATAATCAATCATCATCCTTCTATAAATATCTTCTTGTAAGCCTTCTTTGCCTCAACGAGATTTAGGCGCTCTCCCCCTACAGGGAAGAAATTGAACCATACTAATTTAGTTACACTTGTTTTCGTATAGATGTCACTGAAGTGGCCCGCGTCAGCGTTCCGCCTCATAGTGACATCTAGGAAACCAAGGTAGTATTAGGGCGGGAAAATTCGGTAAATGTTGCTTAGAGGCCTTTTTATTCAGGCTTGAGGATCTTTTACGAGCCTGAAAATCTTTAGACTCGGGACCCACGACTTAAAGTCCCTCCTGGAGGACTTGCTCCTTGGATTTTCCATTCTAAAACATCCATCGACCGCGGCCGGGTTTGAACCAGCGATCCTCGCAACAAGAGACAAGGAGCAAAACCACTGGTCCACCGTGGCATGGTGAAGTTGTAAGAATCGGACGCACAGGTCTGTATTCAAAATCTCAAAGATAAGTGAAAAACATGGAAAAAGAGACAAATTATTTTTATTAATTTTGTTTTGATGCTTTCAAATAAACTTAAGTAGCAACTTATTAAAACAAATTCTCATAATTTTGCAACTTGAAAAGTGTTTTAATAAAGATTATTTTGTTTTTACAGTGTGTTAAATAAAATATACAAGTCCACGGCAGTAATCCCTTTAATTACAATTTTTTTTTCCAAATGCCCCAGGTTTGTCTTTCGACATTCCTGGTTTCTCTCCTGGCATGGCGTACTTGTTACCCACTTCTGAGGTTGGGGCGCCTGGAAGGCGTGGTTACGTTGCCCCGTTGATGTGATGGATGATGATAATGGTGCGCCAGGAGAGTCCCTAATCCTAAGCTTAACCTAAGATGAATATGAATGGTGATGATTGCGATGGCCATATGGTTTCGGGGACCGTTTGGGCCTTAAAGTTTTCTTGACATTTGTCTTACAGGTGAGGAAAAACCCCGATAAAAACCTCATCCAGAAAAACTGTCCGACCGGGGATCGAACCCGGGCCCGCTGCTTGACAAGGCAACACGCTACCTAGAGACTACAGCGGTGGACCTTTAATTACAATACAAGTTTGTATTCGTGTTCTTTTTTAGATTAAAACAACATTTGATACAAATGTTTTTGTTAGTTTTTTCCTTATACATGTAGTTACACGACAATTTTCTAATAGTTTCAAAAAATTGATGCAATATTCATAAGAAACGTACTGGCTTTCACATGCTTTAAAATGCTCTCCTGAAAAATGATAAAAGTGGACTTATCTCATTTAATTGTCCAACCCTTCATATGGGCTCACCTAAAATAATTAGTTTAACTACGCCACCTGCAGGGACTCAATCCCGAGCACTAGTTTGTTTTCAGATTGGTCCTGGGGGCTATTTAGCTTCCTATGATATGAGAATATTCCTGGTGGTAATATCGGTCGGAGCTTAGGGCTACCCTCTCAATCTAATTTCTTTACCGTTGAGTGATCATTGTGACTACAGCCTGCATGACCTGTTAATCGGTTACTTTTTTAAATTTGCATTGTTGGACAATCATGTATTACAACACTGATGTGCATTCATTTTTTCTGCCACAAGGGAAACCACTACTGATTCAGATTAACTAGAGTGTCCTGAATCCGAATTTGTATTCAAATTTTCTGCATCACGTCCGTTTATTACTTTTTTTTTTGTAATTTTGAAAATAAAAATAAAAATGTATCAAAATTAGCAAAGTTTTTATTATTTTTTTGTGAGCCCTTGATTCCCTCGACGAAATTTAGGCGCTCTCCCCCTATAATAATTTAGTTACACTTGTTTTCGTATAGATGTCGTTGGAGTGGCCCATGGTCAATGTTCTGCCTCGTACTGACATCTAGGAAACCAAGGTAGTATTAGGACGGGAAAATTCGGTAAATATTGCTTAGAGGCCTTTTTATTCACGCTTAAGGATCTTTTACAGCCTAAAAATCTTCAGACTCGGGACCCACGGGTTATAGTCCCTCCCGGAGGACTTACTCCTTGGATTTTTCCGTCCTAAAAATCCATCTACCCCGGTCAGGTTTGAACCCTCGACCCTCGGGGCCAGAGGCAAGGAGCATAACCACTAGTCCACCGCGGCCGACAAGTTTATTATTTAAAAAAATAGAATCTAACTTAATTTAAATGACTGATTCTAGGTATTGAGGAGTGTTTAATCCGAATCTGTATTCAGATTTTTCCTATTGCACCAGATTTTTCTGTAATTTGTAGAAATAAGAATGCAAAACTTGAAAATTTAAACAAGAATTAAAAAAATGAATAGCCTCATCCATCCATCCATAGTAATTCTGCCCGAAGGTAGGTCCTTCACTGCAATCATAGCATTTTCATTCTATGCTTGCAGCTTTACTAGGGAATTGTGTAGATGTGGTAGCTTCCCGTTGCTTTCCACACCGGTGAAGGATGATGATAATGATAAGGATGATGATGATGATGATGGCCATATAATTTCGGGGACCCTTTGGGCCTTAAAGTTTTCCTGACATTTGTCTTATAGGTGAGGAAAAACTGACCCGACCGGGTATCGAACCCGGGCCTGCTGCATGACAAGGCAGCACGCTACCTGGAGACCAGAGCGGTGGACATATTTTTTTTCAGTAGAATTTCGCATTTTATCATGTATTAAAAATATACTTAAGTGAGTTCGAAACACGAAATTACGGATTAATATAGCATTTGGAGATATTTGGCATTTTTCGCGCTTGCGAAAATCTACTACCGGTATCTGTAATGGCGGTAGAAAAGCTCTGAAAAATCTGATATTTTATAAATGAGCGCATGTGGTATACCATACTATTGTAATATAGGGCCTAATGTACGGTTAAAAACTATAATATAGTTACCTTGTAGGGCCGTCTCCTCAACTTAAGTTCTTTTAAAACTCTGTAGGCCCTATCGGGACTAGTCCCATCATCAGCAGAATGCATTAGGTCCGTTCTTGTAGACCCTTGTTGAAGCATCTGCTGATGATGGGACTAGTCCCGAAAGGCCTACAGAGTTTTAAAAGAACTTAAGTTGAGGAGACGGACCTACAAGGTAACTATATTATAGTTTTTAACCGTACATTATATTACTGTGAACTAATACCTCAACGGAAAATCACCATGCATTTTACTAGTATCGATACCATACTATTGCTGCAGCCCTTAAATTCATTTAAAGTTGAGTATACATTTTTGAGGCAGTGGATGTAGGCGAGACACAAGGGGATAATCCCGCAATATTAACACGAACAATAGAGAAAGTGGAAAGAAACATATGCAGTTATTGATGAATGTTCGTGTTGACAATGAAAACACATTTATATATCCTGGGGGAGACGTTTTCGCTGTGAAAGTAATAAATTGCATCGCATCAAATGCAGTAAATTCGTGTTATGTACAGGAAATAACTCTCAGCTGCTTCCACAAACACGTTAAAACACTGTGTTCAACGCGTAAACATGGCGGTCTTCAGCATGGGTCAAAATACAGCCACCAAGCACGTCAAAATGCAATCAATTTCTATCAATTTAATATGCTTGTAGCAAAATGTGACTTATCGATAGGTGGCCTATTAGATACTAGTATGACTCCGTACCGTATAACATGGGTTCGATTCTGGTAAGGGAAAGAGTGGGGGGTTTCTCCAATAATTTGTATTCACGCTCATTCACCCTAAAACACCTGAACTTTCCTATGAGTAGGCCACAGCATAGGACCATATGACCTATAACATTTTAATGTCTTTGTTTAATATCCATTTGAATGTTTTCATTATATCGCTTCTTACAGGTTTTTACCACTATCCGGGTGTCTGATAAGTAACTCCCTACTTTTCCATCCAACCATCCAATGGCTGATTGACTCAAATTCGAGCTTTGACCTCCCTTAACTTCTGCCTGCAATCATTTCTATTTTGCGCAGCAAGCCTCCAGTTGCAGCACTTAAATAGGTTTGCAGCATCTTCGTTAATACCACCCTTCCATCGTTTTTTCGGCCTTACAACCCGTTTATTACCCATAAAACTTGCTGTAAGCACCTTTTTTTGGTGCTCGGTCTGTTGAGAGTCTTTGTACATGGCCAGCCCATTCTAATTTCTTTAACTTAATAAATTTGACAAGGTCAGGTTCATTGTATTTGTCATACAGTTCTTTGTTGTATCGTATTCCCCACTGACTTTAAACATTTATAATTTATTAATTTATTATCATTTTTTTCAGAACTACTATTGTTAAAAACATTATTCTTTGAGTTTTGTTTAACATATTTGTATTATTTTATTTTAGTTGAACTGCCGCCTGTGTTGAATGTTGAAGAACGAGCCCAAAAAATCAGCCCATTGGCAGATCTGGAGATTTGTGGTGCGAGCACAAAGGTAGTGGAGGACTGAATGAGGGATCCATGCAACACTGGATAAAAAAAACAATTAAAAAGTGCCATACAAAGTTAATAACAGGCTGTGTCAGCGACGCAAGGAGTTCAGGAAGACTTAAATTCAAGCGCACGATAGAATGTTCACAAAGAGCCTTAAGAAATCAATGCATCAAGGATCTTGCCAAGAACATTTGGATGAATTGGGAGCAACAATATCCTGTGTGTTAACCAATGTTCAACTAAACATCGCAACAATATTGAACGTTTGCTTACAAAATTGCGTAGAGAATGCTGGAGCATATATATGTATTTAAAACTGAAGTTAAACATAACCTCTAAGGGTCGGTTTCACCAACAGAGGTAACTGTATTACACCAGTTAAAGCTATGTATTATACATGGGGAAAACTGGCGTAATGCAGTTACCTCTGATGGTGAAACTGACCACCAACAGAGGTAACTGTATTACGCCAGTTTAAGATATGTATTATACACGGGGAAAACTGGCGTAATACAGTTACCTCTGTTGGTGAAATTGACCCTAACAGTTGTGTTTCTATCAATGGTAGTTCGAAAAAATTGGTTAATAAATGATTAAATTAAAAAATGTGTTAATAAATAATGAAATGACAACTGTCATCCTGAATATTCTTTGCAGAATAACACGATTAAAAGAGCATAACAGGGCACTCGAGGTAAAGGCAAGTAAATAGGACAAATAACAAAAGGAAAATGAGATCCGATTTAAAAATCCGTAAAATGTTTGTAATGTTTTATAAAAGAAGTTTAAGAATGAGTACATATTTATAAAACAAATAATGAGAGTCTTCGTAGGTTCTGCGCCATGGTGAAGACTTCAGTAGTGCCTCGATGTATCACCAGAGACTGCTCCTGGCATCATGAAGCCAACCCTTTGAGGATGCCAGACGCTGTCTCTAGTGAAATGTCGGAAAATTACAAACCTTTTGACTACGTCACAGAAACGGAAGACTATTTCTCAAAATTGTGACTCTGAAGGGAAATTTCTGAATAATAACAAAACAAGCAATGAAATTAGTTATTTTAACTATAATATAAACCTGATTTTTTTCCAGACATTCCAATTGAAATTAGTATAGATACTAAAGTTATATAGACATGATCCGATGAAAGAAATAAAGAGTTTCATGATTGTAAATTGTTTTATTTATTTTTTTATTTTGAATATATTTGAGTATAGTTAATACGGATATATTGTAGGCCTAAGTTAACGTTTGGAGCTTATGTGTAGTTACGTTCCCTGCATATGGTAACACTATAATAAATAATTATGTTAACTTATACACATGTATTTATACTATCAGAAAGTAAATAAATAAATTATTCTTCTTGTACTTCTTGTAAGCCGTTGTTTCCCTCAACGAGATTTGGGTGCTCTCCCCCTACAGGGAAGGAATTGAACCATACTAATTTATTACACTTGTTTTCGTATAGAAGTCATTGGAGTGGCCCGTGGTCAGCGTTCCGCCTCATAGTGGCATCTAGAAAACCAAGGTAGTACTAGGACGGGAAAATTAGGTAAATTTTGCTTATTTGCCATTTTATTCAGGCTTAGCCTGAAAATATTCAGACTCGGTACCCACGGCTTAAAGTCTCTCACAAGAGGACTTGCTCCTTGGATTCTTCCATTCTAAAAAATCCATCGACCCCGGTCAGGTTTGAACCCGCGACCCTGCATAACCATTAGTCCACCGCAGCCGATAATTAAAAAGATAAAACTGTAATATATCATGCTTAACTTACTGAAATTTACTTTTATATTGAATTTTTATTCTCCTTCATTTTGTAGCTTATACAAATCTCTGAACTGACTTACAATTCAATGCATTTAGCGGGTCGCCTGTAGGCAGGATATAGGAACTCTCAACCACACATTTGGGAGGTAGGCTATGCAGTAGATATTATGAACCTATAGGCCTAGCTGAAGACAACATAGAACACGCAAGTCAAGTAGAACACCTCTGACTCAAAGCGGAGATGTAAAATATTCTAGCTGGCGGAAATCGAACCCGTTCCACAAGAGTGACCCTTTGTATAGCGACGGATTATTTATAATTATAAAACAGTAACAATTAAAATCAAAAATGCAATTTACGGAAATGGACTTTTCAAGACGATATGCACGATGCTCTACATTATACAGGATCAGAAACAGCATTATCCAAGTAAAAATGAACTTTAAACGAAACAATTATACAAATTGTGGGAAATAAACAATTACAGTGGTTTGGACACGTGAAGAGGATGAATGAAGATAGATTGCCAGTTAGGAGACTTAAAAGACATGGGTAGAGGGAATTATGGATTTGATAAAAGACAGGAGACTGCAGGATGGTGAGTGGATGGATAGAGATGAATGGCGGAAGAGAATCAATACTTAATATCGAGACCACGAAGATGTATACATTTCAAACATGTTAAATAAAATCAAATAACAGCAAATTATGAAAAGGATCACGGCAATGTAATCATTGTAATTAAGAACTTGCCTTAATATAATATAACAGTATTTTGTGGGCCCTGATAGATTGTATTGTTATGCCAGGGTTATTGTTATAATGAGGGTTTGTAGATTACATTGTACAGTAGGCCATTTTAGAAAAATAGAATAGCCTACACCCTGCAGAGTTGTGTTCAACCTGTAGCGTAATTAAAGGAGATAACATGTAAATGAACTAAATGCAATATATGGTATTGTACTATACTATGTTTTTCTCAATATGGTCTTTGTTTTCGATCTTTAATCATGTTATATAATAAGTAGGTCTGATAAGTTGAATAGTCTGATAGTGCACTTAATGTCTGCAGGGACGGGGGGAGGGGGGTATGAGCGTGCGGTGTGTATATGTGTGGGGGTGTGTGGGTGTATGCGTGTGTGCTTTTTTTTTCTAATTTGTTTTCTAGCATTTTTTTTTAATATTAATGTACGGAATGTGGATGTAGATTTTGATTTAGTGCAGACATAGATTTTACTTATATGTAGCCTGTTATTGTTTTTTGATACAGGTGTATTTGTAGGTATTTGTTTATATTATTAGTTTTATTTTTTATTCATGGAAAATAATGCACGTACGGCCAAGCAGGCCCGTGCGCAATGTAAATGCATATGTATTTTCTTTATTCTGAAAAAAGGCAATAAATTCCATATTCTACTCTATTCTATACTATGTTTTCGATCTTCAACTGTATTATAATAAGTAATCTTTCTAAGTTGAATAGCCTGATAGTGCATCTGATGTCTGCAGGGACTGGGGGGGGGGATTATGAGCGCTCGCTGTGTTGTGTGTGTGGGGGTGTGTGTTGTGTATATATATATATATATATATATATATAGAGTAGACATAGATTTTATTATATATATATATATATATATATATATATATATATATTCTTTGTTTTGATACAGGTATGTAGCCATGTAAGGATTTGTTTATAATACGATTATTTGTTTTTTTCTTTTATTCATGGAAAAATAATGCACGTACGGCCAAGCAGCCCGTGTGCAATGTAATTACATATGTATTTCCTTTCGTTCATTCATTCATTTATACTTTAGTACCTGTTTTAACATCTTCACGTGCGGTAGAGTATATAACACAGAATAACTGAAATAAATTGTCGATACAATGTATCTACTTCGAAAAGATGCATTTTTCTAACATTATTTGATAAAATAATCCCGTTTCTATTTGCGTTAAGCATGTCCTTGGAGTTGTATTTTATGGACTATTTAACTCATGCCCCAAATGACAGTTAATGACCAATCATATTTCAATGATTTTTTATTTACAATCAATCACAGTCTTCTTTCGTCTCGAATAAATCAACCAAAGTTCATCATATTAAAGAAAGTGCATGAATGTCAGCATATAGCGCATGCGGAAGATAATATAAAAAATTGTAGCAATTGATTATACCACAAAAAAAAAGAAACCACTGTTTGCACTTTCTTAAACGAATTATTTTCCAGGAAATGACGTTGGAGAAAAATATAATTGACATATTTTCAGAAATTAATTAATACCTATAATGTTGGTTATAAATTTCTCCACTAGGGTGCATTCTTACAATATTGCGGTCTTTTGGCAATAAATAATATGATCTGGTTGCAGTGATGAACAAAATAAACAAATGAAGCGTTCCAATCGTTTCTCATTTGTTTTCAAACGTCGCCGTTTACATTAAATACATAAATATTTTAAAATAACTATAGTTAAATAATAATTTGTGAGTAAACAGCTTAATTTTATTCGTTAAATAGTCCTAACAAATTCCACTCTTGATTTCCAAATTCTCTAGATAAATTCACTCCTCACTTTGAGAGTCGTGAATTTATCGATAATTTGGAAATCACTCGTGGCATTACTTATGATAATTTCCATTTGACTTTCGAGTAAGAATACGTATGACCAATCGGAGTGTAATGAGTGATATCTGAGGTTATTATCGTATGAAATTTACTGGAATCATATAAAACATATTGTTTACATGGGTGTATCGTTGTACACGCATCCTCGTTATATGGATATCTGACAATATACGAGGAATATTCACCATAAACAACAATCAGATTGGTCAAAATCGGATTCTGAACTTGGGACATATTGAATTTGTGTTTCAGACGCTATTGTCTAAGCAAACATGTTTAATCAAATATCACCACATATAAGCATTTTAACTTATAATAATGAGAAAAATAAGTAATTAATGCCAATCAAGACTATAGAATATTCTGAAAAAAAGGGGTTCCAGTATTTAGAGAGAAAATAGCATACATCACAATAAGAAAAAAATTATAAACGTGCGTTTTAAAGTTAATTGAGATATGAACAACTTTGATTATCTATATTGGTATCAGAAGTAAACGTAATTCCCTCTGACTTACAGGAGAATTCATCCATAATAATTCTGCCCGAGGGCAGGTCTTTCACGGCAATCATAGCATTTTCATGCTATGCTTTGCAGCTCTACTAGGGAATTGTAGGTGCGGTAGCTTCCCGTTGCTTCCCAAACCGGTGAAGGATGATGATGATTATAATGATAAGGAAGATGATGATGCCTATATGATTTCGGGGACCGTTTGTGCCTTAAAGTTTGCCTGACATTTGTCTTACATGTGAGGAAAAACCCCGATAAAAACCTCACCCAGAAAAACTGCCCCGACCGGGGATCGAACCTGGGCCCCCTGCATAACAAGGCAGCACGCTACCACGAGATCACAGCGGTGGACGCTAAAGGAGAATAATGAATTAAATGGGTCATATACGGTACTGAGAATAAACATGTTTGCCATGAGTGTAAATTACCTCTGCTTCTTATACTACACTTTGTTCACCTTACATCCCTTTATAGCCTTACTTACTTACTCAGTGGCACTATCGAACCTGTAGGTTCATGACCGCGCGGACATAAGCTCTCCATACATGCCTATCCTGAGCTAATGCTTTCCAATCATTTCCTGTATAATCCACTTCCCTCAAATCAGAGTTAATATTATTCTCCCACCTTATTCTTGGTCTACCAACTGGGCGTCTTCCCTCTGACTTTCCTACAAGAAGCTCCCGTGCAAGTCTTTCATTCCCCATACGTGCAACATGTCCTGCCCATCGCAGTCTACGATGCCTAACTGTTCTTATTAGATCTGGTTTCCTATAAAGACCATGTAGTTCATTGTTATGTAGTCTTCTCCATTCACCTGTTTATTCATCTCCCTTTGATCCAAAACACTTTCCTAAGTACTTTATTCTCAAATACTTGTTATCTTCTTTCCTCCCTTAAAGTAAGAGTCCATGTTTCGCACCCATATAATATAACTGGTAGAATAATAGTTTTATATATTTTCAGTTTAACGTTTTTTTAAAGGAGTTGGGACATCAAGAGTCTCTTCAATGCATAATAGCACGCATTTCCAGAATTGAGCCTATGTTTAATTTCTTTTCGCATCTCATTCCTATTTGTGATTATTGTTCCTAGGTATTTGAATTCAGCCACTTCCTCAAAATTTCCTTCATGTGTCATTAGCTGTCCATTTCCATTATAGCCTATTGCTACTAATAATAAATTGACTAACAAATCGCCAAGTTCGGATCGTCATAATGTATATCATATAATTTAATTAACCCTTAAATAACAATGTATCTTATAAGGTAAATTGTTTAGTTGATTTAATATTTTTAATAAAGTAATGGAAGAATGAATCGGCAATTAAGTTTTTAACTGGTGTCAAATTATGCAACAATTAAAAGTGCAGCATGTATTGGATAAATTCAAGAATCATACACAAAAGTGGATTGATAACATGAATGGAATGAGTAAGGAGAGATATCCACTGCTAACAAAGAAATTATCAAGCAAGAGGAGACGACGTGATATCGTAAGACCGAGAAAGCGTTGGTCTGCTGAATTACGAAGTCGAAACGAGTAATTACCTAATGTATTCACGTAGACTTTCACGGCCGGAGTTGCTATGATGATCTTGATGAAGATTTTCGGGCTGTAGGCCGTGGTCGTGAGGCTTGTAGTTCCCCGACGTTTCGCCAGAGACTGCGTCTGGCATCCTCAATGGTTGTCTTGAGACTGGCAATTCTGTCCACTGTCTGTCCTATTTATACGTTCACCGCGATGTGCTCGTAAGTTGTATCTGCCTTCTGATTGATCAGCGTTAGGGACAACCCTTGACGACGCCAGACGCAGTCTTTGGCGAAACGTTCTCATTCTCGATTTGGATGGTTGGAAAAATCACTCTGCAAGTGTCTAGAAGATTCTTCGGTAATCAGCTCCTTCACAACGTGTCCGGCGGTACTTCCAGCCAGCTCGACCACGACGACTGCCAGGTGTACTGATTGCTCGCCTCTCACTCGACCTTCAATCAACTTTATCTTACAAAAGAGCAAAAGTAGCTTTCTCAAGCTAGACTTCACGGCTAGATTCCTCAACTATACTTCCCTGAACACGGTGCACGGCATCTCCTCTTCCTCGCTCCCGTCAATTCCCAGGCCTTACTCGATCCCGGGGTAAGGACAGGGAACCTCCTGCCCTGTCTTCCCATCATCAAACGATGATGAAGATTCAACCAAAAGCTGACCTAAAATCCCTACATCCTCCCCACGCACCAGACATAAATGAAACAGATTCAGAACCTGAGACAAAAAACACAGATTCCGAAACTTCAGATTCAGAAATTGACGAGGAATATATTACACAAGATACACAATACACTACTCCAGAATTAGATACAGATAAAGATACAACACAAGACACACACAACCTAAAACATGAAATACAAGCTAACACACTTGAACAAGAGAAAGAAGAAACAAACAAGACACAAGATACAGAATACATACTGCCTAAGCGCACTAGTAAGCAAAAAACTCTAAGCGAAATGACCTCAGCAATCAACACAGAAAACAGATTCAATCCTCTGAGTGACACAATTACAGACACTGAAGAAACAGAAAAACTTAAGCCAAAATTTCGCAAACCTCCGCCTATAATAGCTGACATTAAAGTCACTAATGCTCTGACACTAGAAAAAATTGCTGGAAAAAAACATCAAAACTGTAAAAATGACTTACACAAATAACACATTGAAGATACAAACTGAAGACAACACAACATATAATGAGGTTATAGAAAGACTGAAAACAAATAACTTTAAATATTACACACATGCAAATGAACCAAACTCTGCGTTAAAAGTCAAGGTCTGCCATCAGAATTTCCCACTGCCGACAATCTTTCTTACCTGCAGAATCATAACTACCCAATAATAGCCATCAGACAGATAACAAAACAAACATTCCAAAGTGGTAACAGAATCAAAACTCCTCTGCCAGTCTGGATTCTAACATTTAAAAGAACTGAACACTTAAATGACAAACTAAAAGAACTCAGCCATATATGCTATATAAAAGTACGACTGGAAAAATATGTTGGCTTGTCTGGGGTCACTCAGTGCTACAGATGCCAGGGCTTTGGGCACATAGCTCAGTTCTGTAATAGAACTGAGAGATGTGTCCGATGTTCTGGGATGCACAGGCTTTCAGCCTGCACAAATAACACTATAAAATGTACCAACTGCAAAGGCGAACATACAGCAAGTTTCAGGGATTGCCCAGTCTATAAAAAACATACAGCAATGCCTCAACAATCAGCAACAGCAAGACCTCAGCAACCAGCAAAAGTATCAACACCTCAAAAAGACACAAATAGAACACAAAGATCACTACCAGACTACTTAAGACCAACTGCCATCAGCAGATCCACGCAAAACACAGAAATTGAAAGTCCCAAGATAGACAGATTTAACTTCCCCCCCACTAACTAGAAACAACACTATTGCCGACGCAGTGAGAAACACCACTAATAATAACAATAACTCAAGTTCAATAGAAGCCCTAATTTCACTCATTAAAAAAGTCTTAGAAAATCCTCAACTACTAAACACTATAATTTCCCTTCTCACTGCTCTAACCCAAAATGGCCCTTAAACCTAAAACTATAATAAAACCTTTGCTCATATTAGAATGGAATGCCAACGGAATCAGAAGCGAAACTTTAGAATTCACCAACTTACTAACTAGACTGAACATTGACGTTGCCTTAATCTCTGAGACGAAATTAAAGAAACATATTACCTGGAGGATACCAAATTACGACATATATAGAACTGACAACGAAAACGGATATGGTGGCACAGCAGTAATAGTTAAATCTACAATACAACACTCTCAAACAACTATTCAAGGACTGACTAATATTCAACTTACAGCAATAGACATATACTCTTATAATATTACAACTACTATTGGAGCCATATACATACCACCTAGAAACTTATTAACAGCCGCAGAAACTAGACACACTAACGAAGCATAATAATAAATTCATATTTGGAGGAGACTTTAATGCTATAAGCCCAACATGGAACTCAAGACTTACAAACGCAAAAGGTAAAACATTACAGCAACACTCACTAGACAACCACTACCAAGTAACTGGACCATTACAGCCGACACACTACAGCTATCTGGGACACAGACCAGACGTACTGGATATTTTTATCACGAGACCAAGACCTACCATAAACTATATCGACGTTCTTGACGAATTAAACTCCGACCACAGTCCAGTAATAATGGAAATTGACATACATCCCATCAGATCTCAGAGTAGAAATCACATTACCAAAACAACAAACTGGGCATCATTTCGACAAAAATTAAATGACAGCATAACTCCAAATATAACGATAAATACTACAGAAGAACTAGACCTAGCCACCAAAACTTTCCAAGACACGCTACTACAAACTTACAACAATTCTACCACCATCAGTTCAAATAGAAAACAAAATACACACAACATCCCAGGACTAACTGAACTACTTCAACAGAAAAGACAAATACGAAGACAATGGCAACGTCAAAGAACACAGGAAGACAAAAGACAACTTAAATTAATCTCAAAAAGAATAAATCAACATATTCAAAATCATAAATTTGAACAACTTAATAAAGAACTAAAGACTGCAGTTGAGACTGATGCAACTTGGAAAATAATAAAAAAATTCACACACAGGCAAACAACTAGAAACAGACCTCTACATGAAAGAAACGGACTACTTTACGACGATTTAGATAAAGCTAACGCATTTGCAGAGACACTAGAAAATCAATTTAGATCAAGGACAAATAACAATCACCATGAACACTTCCAAGCAAAAATTAGAAGACTAACAATTAACTACTTAAACGCACCCACGACATTTCAAATACCAATAGCTACCACAAACGAAATTAAGAAAATCGTCAACTCTTTAGACAATAATAAAGCCTCAGAACAAGACAGAGTAACTACAACCGCTTTAAAACAACTCCCTAGGAAAGGACTAGTTCACATGATAAAAATTCTAAATTCCGCACTAAAATTACAATATTTCCCAACTCCTTTCAAACAAGCCAACATCACTTCCATTCTCAAATCCGGGAAAAATCCTCTATTCCCTCAAAACTACAGACCAATTAGCTTACTAACCATATAGGCAAAATACTAGAAAGACTAATACTCAAGAGACTACTTCCATACATAACTCAGATACTACCTTTGACACAATTTGCCTTTAGATCTGAACACTCAACTACACTACAGCTAATTAGACTCATGGACGACATAACGACAGGATTTCTACAAAGACAATACACAACTGCAGTCTTCTTCGACATAGAAAAAGCTTTTGATTCCGTTTGGCACACAGGTTTAATTCACAAACTAATCCAATATAAAATTCCCGACAGCGACATTAAATTAATTCACTCCTTTTTAAATAAGCGTACTTTCAGAACTATCTTCAATAGACAAAAATCAGACTGGCATCCGATAAAAGCTGGTGTTCCCCAAGGATCTGTATTGGCACCTACACTATACAACATTTACACTTCAGACCTCCCAACCTCTATACACACTAAAATAGCACAATATGCAGACGACACAGCGATTTACTGTACACATCATGACATACATCACACTACTAGAAAAATTCAGTTACACATCAACAAGATCAGCAACTGGTTCTCCAAATGGAGAATCAGACTAAACGCTGAGAAAACACAAGCCATCACATTCACAAGAAGAAGACCAAATCCACCTACATTACATATAAACAATACAAACATCGAATACAAAGACTCAGTAAAATACCTAGGAGTAACACTTGATAAATAACTAACATTTAAACAACACATTAAACAACTGAAAACTAAAGCACAAACTAGAATTTCACACATCTTTCCCATACTTACATCACGCACACTTTCATTAAAACACAAAATAAACTTATACAAAGCACTTATCAGACCACTCATGACATATGCCAGTCCAGCCTGGGGACACGCAGCTGCCTCATACATTAAAAATTTACAAATAGCTCAAAACAAAGCCCTAAGAATTATACTCCATGCAGACCGTCAAACTCAGATCTCACTATTACATGATATCACAGAAATCTCTTACATAATAGACCACATTAAACACCTAGCACGAAGACAGAAAGACACAATTCTAACACACAACAACAGACTAATACACGACATAGGAAATACACAAATTCACACTACACTACAATATAGAACACCTATGCACATTACACTCTAATTCACATAATACACTACAGAACACAAGAATTTAAGACCGAGACACTTATGCTTTCTACTCGAGTTTAAATATTCCTCGTCGCTAAAAACAACTTTTCATATACAATCATACAAAAATTAAACACTCTATAAACAAGACACTTTAAGATAAAAAGCAGAGAGAGGAACACTCTCCTTGTCATCAAACAAAATTTAAAAAACACTTCAATATAAGCACATAAATTATTGGGTCAAGACCTTCACAAGGTCGGTACCATTACACACTTAAATATTTGCTCTAGTCGGGGAACTACAAGCCTCACGACCACGGCCTACAGCCCGAAAATCTTCATCAAGGTCATCAATTGCCTAATCCTTGGAGCGTGATGATGATTATACAACAATATGTATATAGGTAATAACATAGGTTACATATTATTTGTTTCCTCTGCAGTTCGACACCTTTAAAATAAGCTGGCATCAGAAATTGAGTTTCTCCAATTTAACACGCACATTTGAATAAATATAACTTTTAGGTGTTCGGAACTCCAGCAGGATACTATGTAACTTCTACCTCTTATTTGAATCGTATGTTTTTTTGAAGTCTGCGTATAGCTGACGAACTGTAGTTTATTTTATTCACTTTTTATTTCATGTTCGCAATCATCACAGTATAAATAAGCATATATTTATAAGTAGGAACGGATTTTTATGAGCAACAAGTTAATACTGCAACATAGTATAATAATTAGGGCAAGGCAATTAATGATTTTGCATCTTTTTCTTATGAAACTTGAAACATTGCATACATATATGAAAATGTACGGCATTAAAAAACGGATTAAATAAAAGCAATCCGTTAGGGCTTTTTTTTTTTGCATTTTCTTAACTAAGGGATAGGTAATTTTTTTGGCAATTGTTAGGTAATTTTGAGCATTTTTTACACTTTTCCGGAAGACTGTGACATTATTTGTATTTGATTTAAGATTTTTATTATAATTCAGTATTTTTCCTTGTCAATAAAATTTCTTGGAATTAAGTAGTTGTTTTGCTAACTACTACCCCTATTTTTCAAGATATGTGCATAATTAATGTGTCCAGTTCTAGGAATTTTATTCAATTTCTTAGTGCTTATGCTAGCTTCTACCCTTATTTTGATTGTTAACTGCAATTCAAAATTGCTGTAAAAGTGCACTGTGTAATTGAAATGGATTTTCTGCAATAAAAGGTATTGTAGCATGTATTTTTAAATACTTTTCTTTTAATATTTTGATGTTAAGTTAAATTTTATGTAATTCAGCAATCAAGTGAGTATAGCCAATGAATAGTATTTTTATTGGTAATTCTTAACTTTTTATTAATTTTTTATTTTATTGGTCATTTTTTGCATTTTTTAGGTCATAAACACATTTTTATTTTGCATTTTTTACCAATTTATAGGTCATTAAATGCCTTGCCCTAATAATAATTATTACGATGTTTGTCGTCAATCGATTGGAAATACCTTGAATTAAGTTTTATACAATCACATAAAGTTGCTCACTATTTATTGTGGGATCTAACAACAATACCTTGACATTGTGAATGTTATTTTTACATTGGGAAAGAAGAAACAATTAATTTGCTTAAACATTAAACTATCCTTGTTGCAATCTTAACCCATTAATGCATAAAGTAATTAATTTTTTATTTTTAAAATAAAAAATTCACCGCCTACCATTTTCGCTTAGATTCTTCCTAATCGCAGTTATCTTCTTAATTTTTGATGTAGAAATTTCCCCTGTTTAATAAGAAAACACATGTCTTTGAATGTTAATATATTGGTTTTTATACATGCATTTTCATTTTTATATGTTTGACATACAAATTTAACTCGTCCTAAAATGGACGTTATGCACAGCAGTCAGTACATTATGTTATATATATTATTCTTGTTTTAGTTATAAGAATGGAAAGATGAAATAAATCGAATGACTGTTAAAGAGGACAAATATTTATTGGAACATTGAGTGTTACGTTATTTTTTTGTATGGAATTCCAAAAACCATTTTAGATGTAGTCCTATTTTGCATTTTGAGCAAATGAACTTAGGCTTCCCAGCCCAATTTGAACATCTGCTTTGTGTATATTTTCCATAGACCAGTGGCATTGGCCATCAAACCTCAGGTCTTGTGAAGGCGTTGAAGTCGATTTGTTTTGATGTGAAGGACCTCCAAATGGTAATAGCAAGATGGCGCCTAAACTTCAGCAGAAGTCCTGAAGAGTTCTGGTTATGCAGTTTTCTGTGAAGTATCCATGCATTCACAACACTGACATCTAGAAAGTAGGCAAAGATAGGCCATCACCATTTCTTCTGCCTCATTCTAGATCTATATGATGAGACAATCTGGTCCATATGATCAACTCCTCCCACCATTTATTGTGGGATGAGAATACATTGGGCTGAGGGACTTTTTACAATTTGACCTCAGATACAGCATTATTTGTCATACAGTTAATTTTTTGAGAAGTAATTGGGGTATTTTGAACACAACCTATTTCTTCTTCAATATTGTCATTGTTGCACACAAACTGAACCTCAGCGGTAGCATGAAGCATTCAACGACCGAGGTGGTTGAAATTCGCTTCATGATCATAGTCAGATTTATCGCAGTCCACGTCGGTGAATAGGTCATCATCAGGTGGACAAACATATACAGGACTCCTCTTCTTCGCTTTCCAATATTTCAAAGATTTTGTTCGTAGTCACATTGATAATAAATAGAAAAATGTAATTATGAGATGGTTTATGTACACTAAAATACTTTATAATGAGATATTGAGACAAAAAGAAGAAAAGTCATGTGTTTAGCATATACATGACTAACATATTTATGTATGGTCAGACAATATAATAGAAACGTGTTCAAACTAATTCATATTTATACAATCGAATGTACTTTCAATATGGTACAGACTGCGTGGTGTCCTTTTTATAGGACACTGAAATATATTTCGTCATTGTGACAAGGATAATTTTCTAAATCGAATTATTTTATAGTAATAAACAATTATGTATGTACTTAACTATCAGAGTGAAATATAAGAAAATCATGTGATTATAGCATTGTAATTAAGCATTTACTCCCTTCTGTGCGCATTGCGCAACAGCATACTGTTTACCTGCCATCTCAAAACAAATGCCAATTGCTGTCAAATAATCAACTTTTGCAACAATGTGATAAAACATTATTAAAATACAGGTTTAAAGGAATGCAATACAACTTTTAAAAAATATCCTATATTATTTTCAACTTCTGAAAAATAATATATTCACCGTCTTATGTATGGGACGCTATGCACTAATGGGTTAAAGTTTACTGCATACAAATCCTTTCTCTAGTTATAAGAAATTATGATGACGTCATAAGAGAAATGGTTACATAAAAATAACAGTTTCAAGTAGTGAATTTTCGGCATATATCTAAAGAATTGTGTAATATTCATTTAGAAGGTTTTACATCTAAAATGGGGTACGATATATCTTATTTCTGAATTTTGTTTGACCACTCTAGTACTTGTCTTATAATGCATATAAGCAAAGACATATGAGTGTATTTTTACAGCATATTGCTCGCTTGCGATACAACGATAAATTTAAAAGAACACAGCGTGTTTTGGCACTTTGTAGTGGAGCACTCCGTGTAATGAACATTCTTGCCAACTTTAGAGACAGAAAGTGACCTCCAAGTTTACAATGCGGACATAAAAAGAAACACACTTTACAGCAATATCCATCGATCATTTAACACATTGCATATTCTTACTTGAATGTAACGTAGTCATTTTTAACTCACGGAAGTACAATGTCCTTGTCTCCGGGTGAAATCTTAATATACTACATATATCAACTTGTCTGACATCCACACCTTCCGTAGACAAGCGGTTTTAATGACGGCCTTGCATGAAAATTTCCGGAATCGATTCTCGATGTAAAATATAACCGCCTGATAACAATGCCAAATCCCATTTCTTTCAGATTCATCAAATAATGATATTTCTGAGTTTCTACACATTGTCGGGACACTGGTCAATATGATTTTTGTCTCATGAGTACCAATAGTTGTACTTAATGCAGTTTTTTTTATCGTGTTTTCAAATATGTGTTCGGAATTTCTCCATCGCCCACAGTTTTTTTATTTCAATTTCGATTAATGGATTTAAATAATTATTTTTAATAAACTTTTTTTCGTCCACTTTCCCATTATAAAACAAAACAAAATGAGCTGATTAAGGAGATTTCAGTTATGGAAAAGAGATATCAAGGCAAATGGAATCCTAATATGCTGGCCGATTATTGTTGGACCATCAAGAGGGATGCTCCGCAGGCGAAATATAGCAGAAAATCGCCATTTCTTACTTTCTAGGTAGTCCGAACGTTCGGATTTGTGTAGTTACGAATGTAGCAAATATTAAAGTGTTTGAAATTATAATTGCCTGTCTCTCGGAAACCTTGCATGATATCATATTTGAATTCAGGAAAAAACATACTATCAGAATCATATATTTTTATTTCTGAAACAAAAAAGTTTATTTTTTGTTGTTCAGTGTATTCTTATGGTGTTTCTGGCTATAAAGCAAAAACCCCGGGTTCGATTTTCAGTTCTGGAGATCATTTTACTCTAAAGAGAACTGTTCGTATTACATTATTAGGATCTCGGTTCATACATTTGTTTTTATATGGGCCTATGTGGGAAAGAACATTTAAAACAATGTTAAATTGTGAGTAAAGGAAAATATATAATCTAATATCACAAGTTACTAGTTCTATGGTCAAATTTCCCAGTGTTCGAGAATCCTAATATTTTGATTACAGTAATTCAAAGAGCTCCTCGTAACGATACATTGTTCTAAAGACACAGGAAAATAACTTTAAAATAAGTAAATAACTATTTTAAAGAAATAACACGACGGGATTTTTCTCCAAGGCGCGATATGCCTAGAAAGCATTTTATCTTCCATCTGGCTGCTGGTCTAACATCCACATATTCTAATCATGGAGGTAGAGGATAATCCAGCCAGTATAAGGGTGACGTGGTCAGTATAACGGGTCCCACTGCCGTTATACATGGTTTTCTCAATCTGGAGCCGCTACCCATTATACCTACCCAAATTCCTCAAGATACTGGGTGTGCACCGATCCCATATTGGTCACGAGAAAATACGGGGTGAATCATAAATATGGCTATATGTTTGATCGCGTTGTTTGATGAAAATATTACCATTACAGGAAATATGAAATTACCGTTGGAAAGGCAATTATTTAATTTACAACAATAGTATAAAAAAAACAGTGTAGAACTTACGTCATTAGTCAAGATGGCGTTGAATATTCAAGAGAAAATTACAATTACTGCATGGACAATAACGTATGCTAATGAACGTGAGGCCGCAAGACAGGCAAAACGCGAGTTTAACATAGCATTGCAGCCGTCGACTGTGGGGAAGTGGAGAAAACGACTGCTGGAAACGGGAAGGATGCAGAAAATCAAACCTCCTGGAAGGCCTCGCATTATCACGGATGCAGAAACAACGAAGAGAATTGTGGAGGCGTAGGACGCTACCCACAAAAATCAACCTGCCGAGCTGCACGTGAGCAGTGATTTGTTTTGTTTTGTTCTATTGTTGTAATTTGAAGGATTCCCTTTCTAATGATAACATCATATTTCCTTTAATAATAATTTTTCGTCACAAAATGCGATCGAACGTATAGCCAGCCATATTTCTGAATCACTCTGAATCTATTGAATCTTCTCCCTTGGGGACTCGTACTACCCCAAGTTCCGTAACTCTGTACTGTGGTATCATGTCTTAAACCACTCGGCTACGGCGCGGGTCTATGAAACAACTTTATTTCATAATACTTTTAGCAGGCGCCCTTTTAAAAACAACAGCTAATATACTTGACTGTCTTTACTAAATGATAAATATTTAATTAAATATAAGAATGAGATTAATCCAATGTACAGTTCTGATTTGTCCATATCACATTTATTGAAGTAGTTATTTTTAAAAAGCTTTCCTTAATTTTCTCCATGCAAGGATTAAATCTTTTTGGTTCTTTCCGGCTCCAAGTATTATCGCTGCTGTGTCCATCTCTCTCTTGGGTGTCCCCGATCTCTTTTTACACGCTTTATATTAGCTTGACCTGTATCTATCTATCTATCTATCTATGTAACGGAATCTTTCAACGCGATTTTCACCCACTTAAAATCATAGGATCGACTTGAAACTTTATATACTTGTAGAGGACCCGTGACAATACAATAATTTCATATTTATTTTCTAAAATCCTGGCCATAATCATCAGAAAATAAAAAAAAAGCGTTTTTTGTATCAATGTAACGGAATCTTTCAACGCGATTTTCACCCACTTAGAAACATTGGATCGACTTGAAACTTTGTATACGTGTAGAGGACCCGTGACAATACAATAATTTCATATCTTGTTTCAAAAATCCTGGCCAGAATCATCCGAAAATAAAAAAAAATGAAAACTGGTATAATAGGTTGCGGACTTGTCGAGTTTTTAGTCAATCGTTGTAAGAGCTCAGTTGGTTAGAGCAGTGAACTCTTAGTGGTATATAATTTCAGAATCCATACGTCGCTGGTTCAAATCCGGCTGGGAGGGTTTTTTTATAGAAGAGGTATTACTTTTAGCTCATACTACAATAGTATCGAATTTAAAGATATTTACTTTTTATGTTATTCTGTAAAATATTAAAACTAAAAAATAAAAAATAAATAATAGTTTTAAAAAACTAAAAGAACACGCTTTATTAGAAAACTAAAAAATGAAAAATAATTTTAATTTCCAATACGCTTGGGATAAAATAAAGTGGTCAACAAAAAATCATCTCCAACACATATAGAATAAATTAGAGTTATCAACAAAAAGAAATAATTTTACCATCAAAAGCGTGGGGTGATTTTTATGAATTTTTACATTTTCTTCTTAGAGAGCTTACTTTTACCAATATCTGTTTATTATCAAATATATTAATTGATATAGAGCACCCCACTGGTAAAATTATTTTCTTTTTGTTGATAACTAATTTTATTCTATATGTGTTGGAGATGATTTTTTTGTTGACCACTTTATTTTATCCCAAGCGTATTGGAATTAAAATTATTTTTCATTTTTTAGTTTTCTAATAAAGCGTGTTCTTTTAGTTTTTTAAAACTATTATTTATTCCTCCTCTTGGTTGATAGTTCAGACTTTTCCTAGGCAATCTCTTGGTATCCATTCTGCAGACACATTCATACCATTTTCTCCTATACTCTTCTATTATATCTGTCAAACTGAATATTTGTAGTTCTTTACGGATATCTTCACCGTTTTTTTATCATAAGTAGTGCCATGAGTGATTTCCAATTTATCTAGAGAATTTGGAAATCAAGAGTGACATTTGTTAGGACTATTTAACGAATAAAAAGGTGTTTACTCAGAAATCATTATTTAAATACAGTTATTTAGAAATATACACTGGATGTGCCTATATATATATTTAATGTAAACGGCGATGTTTGAAAACAAATGAAAAACGATTGTTATGCTTCATTTGTTTCATCACTGCAACCAGATGATATTATTTATTACCAAAGATCGCAATATTGTAAGAATGAACCTTAGTGGATAAATTTATAACCAAACATTATAGGTTATTAATTAATTTATGATGTCCTATGATGTAAATATGTCAATTATATTTTTCTGGAACATAAATTCCTGCGAAATAATACATTTAAGAAAGTGTAAACAGTGTTTTTTGTGGTATAACCAATTGCTACAAATGCTTTATATTATATCCTGCAAGCACTATCTGCTAACATTCGTGCACTATATATACAATCTGGTAGCCACATGCAGTCACTGCAAAATAATAGTATGAGCTATTTAGAATATTAAAAAGGAGGAGCTTGACTTTAAAGTGATAAAATTAAATTGATAAAATCGAGGTGAAAAACTACTGTGATTGGTTGTAAATAAAAATTATTGAAACGTGAATGATTATTGACTACCATTTGGGGCATGAGGTAAATAGTCCATTAAAGTATATACTGCCATAAATCGTAAATATTTCATTTCTGCTGCTTCTATTATTTTAATTGACTGTTTATTCAGAGTCCATATTTCTGAGCCATACGATATTGCAAGTACAGCCAATACTTTATACAATTTTAAATTTGTTTCTTTTCTTACTTTCTTTCCCAGTGTTCTTTTAAGGTGCCACATAAATATTGAAATATTTGTAATTTAGTATTAAGTCTTTTCCTCTATTACAACCTGAAGATACGCCTAACTAACTCCAACTCACTGGCACTCTCGAACCCGTAGGTTCATGGCCTCGCGGACATAAGCTCTCCATATATCCCTATCCTGAGCCAATGTTTTCCAATCATCCCCTGTATAATCTACTTCCCTCAAATCATAGTTAATATCATTCTCCCACCTCATTTTTGATCTACCAACTGGGCGTTTTCCCTCTGGTTTTCCTACAAGAAGCTTCCATGCACATATTTAATTCCCCATTCGTGCTACATGTCCTGCCCATCGCAGTCTACGAGACTTAACTGTTCTCATTATATCTGGCTTCCTATAAAGACCATGTAATTCACAGTTAAGCAGTCTTCTCCATTCACCTGTCTGTTCATCTCTCTTTGATCCAAAACATTTTCCTAAGAACTTTATTCTCAAATATTCGTAATCTCCTTTCCTCCCTTAAAGTGAGAGTTCATGTTTCGCCTTCATATAAGAAGATACACCTAGATAATTTAAATCGTTTACTTGTTCTAGCGTTTTATCATTTAGTTCTGCGCTGCGCTCGTAACACAGTCTGGGTGAAATTATAATTACTGGCAAGCTCCAAATATTCATATATCCTTTGCAATTGAAATTATATTATTTCTAGAGCCCGCACCAAGTTCAATTGTCAGGACCGGCAAATATGTATACCCTACTGCCTACGCAATCTACAATGATATAACGGCCCAATATTGGGCCTTAGCCTCTCCTTTGTTACGACTTATTGTAACAAGTTTATTTAATTATTTTTATTTACTTAAAGATGTCATAATGTGTTTTCTCATTATTTAATAAAAATAGTTTTAAGATCTGTTAATATGTTTACGTAATGCCTTGTATAATAAGCGATAGATTAATTAATTGTAGTTTATTACTTTCTTTGTATTTTCTTTTCTTTTCTTCTTATGTATAGTAGATTCAAGCTGTTATTCCTTTCTGTATTCATTATATTATTAATTTAATTTTAATTGTATTTAATTTTATTGCATTATTAGACATTATTTTCATTATTATTCAATTTGACAGATAATTAATCATTTAGTATGTCTATTATTGTATTTTATTGTATTTATATGTAACATATGTTCGTCCTGGTGAGTGGAAGAGGAGGCCACATGGCCTTAACTCCACCAGGCTAAATAAATCTACTCTATTCTATGAATGGTATGCGGTCAACATACCGACTCCATGACACAACTAGTAGTCAAACTAAGATATTACTAGGATGAAGGAGGTCGGTAAATTTTGCTTAGAGGCCTCTTTATTCAGGTTTAAGGATTTTTACGAGCTTGAAAATCTTCAGATTCGTGACCCATGGCTTAAAACCCCTCCCGGAGGATTTGCTCCTAGAATTTTTCCATCTTAAAAATCCATCAACACCGACGGGTATGAACACGCGAAGCTCGTTACCAGAGGCAAGGAACGCAACCACTAGTCCACCGCGGTCGACAACACTGGTCAACATGGTTTTTGTCTCATGGGTACCAATAGTTGTACTTATGCAGTTTTTTTATCGTGTTTTCAAATATGTATTCGGAATTTGTCCATCACCCACAGTTTTTTATTTCAATATCAATTAATGGTTTTAAACAATTGTTTTTTTAATAAACGTTTTTTCGTCCATTTGTCCATTGTAAAATAAAACCAAATGAGCTAACTCAAAAATTTCAGCTATGGAAAATAGATATCAAGGTAAATGGAATCCTGATATGCTGGCCGATTATTGTTGGACCACCAAGAGGGATGATCCACAGGCGAAATATAGCAGAAAATCGTCATTTATTACTTTCTAGGTGAGCCCGAATGTTCGAATATTGTGTAGTTACGAATGTAGAAAATATTGAAGTGTTTGAAATTATAAATTCCTGTCTCTCGGAAACCTTGCGCGATGGAGAAAACCCGATATCATATTTGAATTCAGGAGAAAAAATACTATCAGAATCACATACTTTTCTTTCTGAGACAAAAAAAAAGTTTCTTTTTTTGCTCAGTGTAACATGAGTAGCCTATCATCAGACAATTTATCCTAGTACTTCTTCTTCCTTCCAAGTATTAGACCAAGGCCTGTTACGATCCATACAACATTTTCCCTCCAGCGTTTCAGAGGACGGCCCAGAGATCTTCGTCCTCTTGGTATATAACTATAAACAGCTTTGGGGATCCGATTTGAACTCATATCCTAGTACTAATGACAGAAATTGATTTTCTATGTACCTAAAATGTATCTATCCTTTTGAATAATTATTCATGTTCTGTATATTTTTATATAGGCTTAGTCCTCCGCTGTGGTCTCGTGGTAGGATGTTGCCTTGTAATGCAGCGGGTCACGGTTCGATCCCCGGTCGAGACAAGTTTTCTGGGTGAGGTTTCTTTCGGGGATTTTCCTCACTTATAATACAAATGTCTGGCAACTTTAAGGCCCAAAGGTCCCCAATCATCATACGACCATCAAAATCATCATCATTATTCTTATTCGCCTTATAATTAGTTTAGGAGTCCACCGCTGTGGTCTCGAGGTACATGCTGCCTTGTCCACGCAG
>JASPKZ010009752.1:0-75763 GCA_030220185.1 Diploptera punctata
TTACCGACCAAATGGAATGATTTGTGTTTCGGAGGTGTCAATGATAGAGACATTTCTTAGGTTATGTGCGTAATATAACTAGGGGCAATAATCCTGAATACAAGGACAAGATGGTTGCCAAACATTAGTAACTTCCATTTTTATTTATGTATGACAAAATTCAATATATGGACCCACCTAACCAGACGTTGACCTTTTTCATGATGTGGGGAGGGGAGAGTCCCATATTTACAATTTCATTAGGTCTACAAAGCAGATACTTTGTAACCGTTTTCAAAAGTTAGACAAGTTTGCAGTCTACGCCCACACTTTTTAATATATATATAGATATATAATATATATTCAGGGCCATTAGAAACAATGGATATTATAACAGACAAAGCCTTAAGCTGTGAAAACAATAAACACAAGTGTTAATAATAACTTGATTTTCGCCGATGGACTTTAGTCGTATAGCACCAAGATGAAGATCTGTTGACACAACCCCCAATTGGCTGCTTACAAACTAACTGCAACATGTTAGCGATTATATTTTTAAATTTTCAGTAAGTAAAACAAAAAGTTATGGCATTTTGTGGAAGAAAATGGAAACACTCTGCGTGCAAAAATGATAATTGGAGACTAAATTATTGAACAAGTGTCACACTTCAGATATTTAGGATGTGATATCAGCTATGGATATGATAAAGATATTGAACATAAAACTCATCCGTTTCAGGCTATTTGTGGCACAATAAACAGAACATTGAATAAGAACGCCCATAAACAAACAAAATAACAAATTTATAGAACAATGACAGTCCCTGTCTTTTTTTAATGGGAGTGAATCTTGGATAATCACTACCAAACATTTAAGAAAAAAATCCATGCAGCCGAGATGAATTTTTAAGAAAAGTAAAAGGATGCACTAGAATGGACCAGATAAGAAACGAGGATATCCGTGAAGAACTGCAGATCAACTCCATAAAAGGAAATATATTAAACGAGAAGATTCAGTGGGAAAAAAATGGAGAAAGAATGGAAGATAGTAGATTACCAAATAAAATCTTACATTATTTCCGAGAGGAAGAAGAGATGTCGGAAAACATCAGAAGAGATGGTGTTAGATGTATTAGTGAAGATGGAAGAGGCAACTAATGGCTAAACCAGGAAGTGAAGGAGATGAAGAAGAAGAAGAAGATGAAGGCTTTCTTAGCTGTAAATTCCCCCTCTACAGGGGAGAAATTCAACCGTATTAATTTAGTTGCACTTGTTTTCGGATAGATGTCAGATTGGCCCATGTCAATGTTGGACGTCTAGGAAACCAAGGTAGTAGTAGGAAGGGAAAAATCGGTAAATTTTGCTTACAAGTAATTTATTCAGGCTTAAGTATCTTTTATTAACCTGAAAATCTTCAGACTCTGATCCCACGGCTTAAAGTCCTCCCGGAGGAATTGCTCCTTGGATTTTTTCTTCCAAAACAGTTCATCGACCCCGTCCGGGTTGAACCCGCTGTCCACGGGACCAGAGGCAAGTAGCATAATAGCCACTAGTCCACCGCGGTCAATACTTATTTAATGTAAATAAAATTATTATAGGTCCTATATTTTAAGATTCTCCCACATAACTTGAACAGACATGTGCTAGTTAGGCCTAACACATATATCAATTTTATTTTATTCATTTCGAGTGTTAGAAAGCGAAACACATTTTGTTACACTTTTAAATGTAATCAGTTCGACCGATGAAACGCAATCCATACATCAGGTTTGTTTACATTACTCGTAGGCCTACAACTGAAACTTTGCTCGGATTGATTCAGTCCTACTTTATTCTTCTTTGGTGTTACAGCAGTAGACCTATACATTTTATATCTCTAGAACAGGGCATTGTTAAAATGTCCAACCTGGAGGACCAGGTAATTTGTTGTCGGGTTTGTCTTCTTCTGGTATTTACAGAATCTACACAGAGTTTATAAGGCAGCAGCGGCTAGTTTTGGTTCTCATCGGGTAAAAAACAGCAATATTACAATAATAGTAAATATTAAATTGAATAACAATAATTATTTATTCAGGTTTACAATATAAATACATATATTTGTAGATCTAACCAAAATTATGCAGTATTTTTTATTCAGTATTCCCTATTTCTTAAAATATCAGTTTGATTTTAAAATTAATATTTTAACAGTTTTAACTACCCTTTGACTACCCTAGAAAACAAACACAAAATGACATTGTCTGAGGTCTGTAAATATTAGTAACAAAAATAAAATATATTTCATAGGAAACATTTGATATGCATTTTCAGTTTATACCTCTACGAGTTCTCGACAAGATTTGCTGGATGTTATGTTTCAAACAATGTTGTGAAAATATGTAGATATTAGAGTAGGTTACAGTGATTTGTTCCATTTTGTACTTGACATACAGAACACAATTTAAATGAGAACAAAACAGAAAGATTTCAATTACGTTGTTATGCACATTTTTTAATAAGTAAATAATTATATTAAAACAATAATTGACTTATGAGTAAATATTGGTAAATTAAAAAAAATAAGAATTAAAATATAAACTTTACCTATACATGTATTATGTTGTCATCACCATCGCCGTGCACATCCTAACACCCAAGTCGAAAAATCTGCTTTCTCCATCAATTCAGTAGTATTGCGCCCCGACTGTCCCTGTTCCTAAGGAATTCAATGGAAATTTCATACCAAGGAATACATTTTAAATGTTACAATCAATAATTTTCACAGTAACTAGTTTGAAGAGAGAGGAGTATAACTAATAAATATTGTCTTTGCGTATATGTATATAATATATACATTTGCAGTACTCTGGTAGCGTATACTTTGTACAGTCCAGATAATGTCATGTATTCACGGTCTACGTTTTGGTCCTAACATCTTTAATATTACACGATGTCATTTTTAAATAATCTTATTTAAACTTGAAGCGTCCTCTTCAAACTGATGTTTTAAATTGTTTTTGGAATAATTTTTTCTAATAACTAGGGAAAATAATATGTAAGTTGTAAACAATGGTTATAAAAATGTCAGATAGTCACAACCGTTTTAACAGCAAATATCTAACGTAAAATTTCCTTCTGAGTTGTTTTCATTATCGTCTTAATCTCCTGCACCTTTTAACTTGGATACTAAATACAAATTCACAGCTCAAACAAATTATATATTAAATAGCACGGGATTTGCTCTAAAGATTTATTGAAATTGTCAAATATCTATAAGTGGAAATGCTCACCTGCCGCCGACGTGGCTACTGTAGCATATGGTTCCGAAAATTCAGCCGCCCAAAGAACCGGCACAAAAAAATATATTTTTTTTTACTTTACGTTACAGGGAAAAATGTGGACAGTTTTTTCAAAAGTAAATGAGGTAACAATCTGCCAAAGAAATTAACCTTTATACTAATTATTGGACATGATTTTTAAATTAAGCTTCATAATAACTGCATATTTATTCCAAATTTTGGTCAAACTATTGACGCTTTATCTAATGAAAACTATGCATAACTGTGTTAAACAGAGTCCGACAGTTAGACCGCCCGACTTCCAGCAGACATCCGATCACCTTCCGCCCGACATCCGATCACCTTCCGCCCGACATCCGCCCGATTTATTCTCGAATTTTCCTCGATATCCGCCCGACATTGGCCGACATCCGCCCAATAACCCCCCCCCACTTCCGTCATGCATCCTCCCAGCATCCGCCCGAATTCCAGCCCTACGTCAAGCCCGAATTCCGCCCGACATCAACCCGAGATCCGTCCAACTTCCGCCCGACCTCACGCCCGACTTCCGCCCGACCTCACGCCCGACTTCCGCCTGACTTGCAGCCATGACCTCCAGCCGCGATCTCTAGTCACGACTTCCAGCCACGACATCCAGACATGTCTTCCAGCCATGACTGCCGCCCGATATCCGTCCGACTTTCGCCTGACATCCGCCGGCCTTCCGCCCTACATCCGCCAGACTTCCGTCCGACATCCGCCGGACGTCCGCCCTATATTCACGCGACATCCGTCCTAAATCCGCCCGACATTCGCCCGAACTACCCGCGACATCCGCTAGACATCCGCCAGACTTTGAGTGATCGAGAGTCGTCCACACCATGTGTACAAGTAATAATGAGAACAAGAGGACTGGAGGTTATGGTGTGCAAGGATAAAGACGAACGTATATGGAAAACACAACTTTAAGGGCAGGAAGGTATGTAAACATTGAAAATGTGTGAATAGATAAATTTAAATAATTATTATTATTTTCAAAGTAAATACGCCTATCTATGATTATATATTAATATATTATCGAAGTATATCGCAAATAAATTATTTGTTAAAATCAGTTGCTAGTATTTTGCACGTAACAACTAATTAAATGTTCTCGCATCAATTCTGTGGCACCATGCATAAAACCCATAACCCTCAAATTAAAAAAAGAGTTAATATTATTAATGTAATATTGTAACTGTCATTTATCATCCCTCAAATTTTGATCGCAGTACAATTAGTTAAATAGAAGATCCAGAGATGGACAACACATTGGAGGTTCACTTCAGATAGGAAACCTCCATGCTTGAATCTTCATTTTCAAAGAACTACTTAAATGAGGGTTATTGGTTTCATGCATGGTGCCACAGAATTATGCAGAGTCAGATATTCGGTATACACTTGTAATTTATCTTAAGCATGTAGAGAAAATTGTAAGACAAATAGTGACTTCTATATTGTGGGTCACTGTGCAGTGATCTTCGTTTCTCTCACCAACCCTAGAATAAGAAAATGTTCTTCGTAATTTTTTTATATATCAGGTGTTGAAGAATAGCGCAACATATCTTCCTCTATGAAAATTAAAAAAAAATATAATTTTTTACTAAAAATGTGTGTTTAAAATAAGAAGACTTACATAATATGCAGCAAAAAATGTAAACATAGGGGGCAAAAAGGAATGTGTGGCTACGAAACGAAGAATCCCTGCGGTTATGACCCACTGCGCGAGGTAACGCATTGTTAAATGTTTAAAATACGCTGTATTTGATTTTAATGGTTATAGATAGTTAAGATCAATGAAGCAGAAATATTTCTGGAATTTCACGATTGTTCGACGTGTACAACATTACTCAAATTACAACATTTCGAATAAAGTTCAACTCTTGTGCATTGTGTAAAACTAAACAAGACAACCAGGATTTAGAAGAATATTATCCGACGTGCGAGTAGCGTAGATCGTTAAACCAATTACGAGAAAATTAATTATATATGAGAGCCAGGCTTCAAATCCCTCGACCATGATTTTTGTTGTTGTTTATTGCTATTTCCGCAAAAATCGTCCTACAATATTTAATTCCAGCCACCTAATCTACATCCATTTACACTACCGGTATAAATTTGAAATGTTCCAGATCAAGAGTCCGCTCATTCTTCTTTTTTTTTTTTTGTAAATGTACGTAGAGCTGATAATGTGTTTATTTTACAAACACTTACTTCATATATTGTATAATATTTACAGAATTTTATGATGAGATACATTTTCCATTAATGTTATTTTGAGCGTATTTTCAAATTCTTAAAGTGTTACAGATCATATCTTTAACTTCTAATTTTTTTTGTAAATAACTGGGTTCTTTCAGTTCAGAGAGTAAATCCTTATTTGCTGTGTGATATCACTTTCATTTTATGTTTATTGAAAATTAAAATGAGGAAATAAAAGCATTTGCTTGTTTTAACAAGTAATTAATATATGAATTACAGGTGTTTATTTTTTAATTGTTCAAACAGATTTTAACTGCTAGTAGTGCAGTCACTAACTTTAATCTATTTGAAACTCATCTGTAGTTTTGCGTGTTTGTTGCGTTTTGTAGGTCTCGGAAAGAAACAAAATACAAGCACTATGGCTGTTACAGGCTGATATTGGCAGACGATGTTATGAAACATAAAACTGAAACAACGGTACTGAGAACTGTTAACAGATTTTTTCCTTAAGATGAATGGCTACACACACACACACACACACAAACACACACACACACACACATATATATATAGGTTAATGTCATGCTTCAATACTGCCTTCAATGTAAGAGATCTTTGGGATGTCTAGAAAAGATAGACCGAAAATGCTTGACTCAAACCATTACTTGTATTTGGTCTTTAACTTTTTCGTAAAAAACGAATAAGAAGAAGAAGATGATATGTCAAATATTGGATCTCAGCTAGTAGCTGGAGGTGATGTTGAAGTCGATGTATAAGGCACAGAATTCTCCTTCTATACCATTGGAACTTACTGCATCAACCCGGATGGAAAATTAAAAGCCATAAATGTTGCCCTTCGGGGCACGCCGTAGCGTAGTGGTTAAGGCAGTGAGCTACAAGCCGGAGGGTCGAGGGTTCAAGTCCCGTTGGGGTCAGGATTTTTTAAACTGACCCAAGCCCTCTGGCGGCACTATGGCCTTGTGGTCGACTCAGCCTCTAACGGAAATGAGTACCAGACGCTTGTTCTGGGGGTAAAGGCGGCCGTCACGCAGGGCTGATAACCCGGCTGACATAAAGAGCCGATTGTCTAGAAAAAGTGCGAGCTTTAACCTCCTACCACCCCAAGGGCCTCCGGGCCTGTTGCGGGATCACTTTGCTTTTTTTTTTTTAAATGTTGCTCTTCAACAACTGTTGAACCTTGGTGCGCAAGGAGAGTCCCTAACCCTAAACTTAACCTAAGATGAATATGAATACTGATGATTGCGATGGCCATATGATTTCGGGGACCGTTTGGGCCTTAAAGTTTTCCTGACATTTGTCTTACAGGTGAGGAAAAATCCCGATAAAAACCTCACCCAGAAAAATTGTCCCGACCGGGGATCGAACCCCGGCCCGCTGCGTGACAAGGCGGTGGACTGTAATAAGGATAAGTTTTCCGGTTATCACATGATAGCGCTACATCTTTAGCATGAAGAAGGGTAGAATAAACCGGAGAAACCCCTCGTAAAACTGAGGCCGGTTTTCTCTTTTCCTTTCTCGTTGTTAATCCACGTTGTAGACGTCCAGATGACAACTAACTGGCACTATGGAACCATAGGTTCATGACCACACCGACATAATCTCTCTATACATCCCTATTCTGAGCTATTGTTTTATAATCATCCCCTATATAATCTACTTCCCTCAAATCATTGGTTAATGTTATTCTTACGCTTCATTCTTGGTCTACCGTATGATCGTTTTCACTCCATGCCCCACTTATATTCCCAATTCCTGCCACATATCCTGCGCATCGCAGTCTACGAGACTTAACTGTCCTTATGATATCTTGTTTCCTGCAGCTCACTGTTATGAAGCCTCCGTCTGTTCATCTCATCTTTTGTCCTAGAATTTTCCTAAGAATTTATTTGAAATAATATAGTATATTTTCCATGATATTATTGTTGTCTAATATTTATAATTATTATTAATGAATTATATTATACGACGAATGCAAGAGAAGAGGTAAACTAGAAAATGGTGTCCAGCAGGAAGAAGAAGGAAAGTAAGACCTCGAAAACTCGTGGATGTAAGAAACAAGAGAACTGGAAAGAGACACACAAGGACGGGAGGATATGGTGGGGATGGAAAGAGATGAGTGGAGAAGGGAAACAAAACTTTAGGGCATTGAAAAATGGGTAATAATTGAAAATCTGTATATTAATACATAAGCCTCTTTAAATTATTATGTATAATTACCAATTAAAAATTTAATCTCTCTCATAGTTATCATCAGAATCATCATCATCATCATGAACAAATTCGTTTTTAGGCCATGTGGCCTGTACAGGTTCTAAACCTACGAAGATGGTCTTGATATTTCCACCGATGTTTTTGGTCTTCCTTGGTCCCCTATGTCCAGTTGGGGTATATTTGGATGCCAATTTTGGAAGTCTATTTCTTGCCATTCTTCTCAGATAATTTTTCCATTTATTCATAGTTATAAATAATATTATCCATCCATCCATAGTAATTCTACCCGAGGACAGGTCTTTCACTGCAATCATAGCATTTTCATGCTATGCTTTACAGCTTTACTAGGAAATTATAGGTGTGAGAGCTGTCCGTTGCTTTCCACACCGGTGAAAGATGATGATGATGATGATGATGGGCGGATGATTTTCGGAGACCGTTGGGCTCTAAGCTTCCTGACATTTGTATTACAGGTGAGGAAAAACACCGAAAAAACTTCAACCAGGAGCCTGTCCCTACTGGGAATCGAACCGCTCCCGCTGCCTGACAAGGCACCACGGTACTTCGAGACCACAACGGTGGATCAGATAATATTATAATTATATAATAATAATAATTATTATTTTTATTATTACATTTTATAATAATATATATCATACATAATATGTAATTATATAATTATTGTTATTATTATTATTGCTATTATTATTATTATTATTATTATGGGTTTCAAATTTTACAATAAATTTTACGTTACATTATGGTTCATATTTATAAAGTTCGAAAGATGGGTAATTTACAAAATGTAGCCTGAGAAATAATGTAGATGTGGCAACAATCTATTTGTCATTCTGGATCTCCGGAAAAATCAATAAGTGGCTCAATGGCCTGGGTAAAATTTCAATCAAATACACATATTACATTATTTTTATTATTTACACGAAAAGTATCAAAGCTGCGTAAAAAAAATAAACATTTTCAGATAATTTTGAAAAATTAGGCTATTCAAAGATAATATTAAAACATCTGTGAGCAATTACATAGAGTATATATTATATTTTGAACTTCAAAGTTTTAAAATATTTCGTTTTCCATGTTAATTGACGATCCGTTTGTATTGTCAGACCTGCGTCAAGGTGATACAAGGTGACACTAAGCGATTGTGTTTTGTTAATTTGCAACACTGTGCGCGTACATTGGATTAAACAGGCGCCTGCCGAGTATAAATCTTATAATTTGGTAAATATGAAGACGTGCATGACGTCATTATAGCAGATATAACAGTTATACTTTTATAATTATTTATATATGCGTCTTAAACTTAAAAACTAACGAAAATAACTCATTGAAACTTTATTTTTTATTTAATTTTGTCCAGGATATGTTGTTGATTACATTAGATTTTGGTCAGTTTTTAATATTTCCTGGTTTTAAACTTAATAACTGTGATCAGTAATAAATTCGCAATATGTGATCTCTCCATACTAACATATTATATTTTTTATGGTTTTATTTTCAGTGACGTGATAGTGGATTTCATGCCAGAACTACATCTACGTTAATTGAATTTAAAAATTGAAAAAAGGCACAAATTATTTAGCAATATGTGCATAATTTCATGAGAAAAACATATATGTTGATTATATCCCAAAAAAAATGCGATAAATGTCTTGAAAATTGAATGTGAATTTGAGGTGATTTAGCGCAACAACGGATTATATACAACGTAAAACTTGTTTTTTTTACATGGAGCACCAGATCATCCAATAATCTGAACATTAACTTGCCCACTTTCTCGTCTAACATAATGTGACTATCGAAGAGGAGTATCGTAGTCTCGCGGGCATAGGATCTCCATACATCCCTATCCTAGGATGTTTTCCAGTCATTCCTTGTATATTGTACTTCCCTGATATCACTCTTAATATTAATCCCCACCTCTTTTTTGGCCTACCCTCTGGTTTTCCTGCAGAGTCTCCAAGCCCTTCTTTCATTTCTCATTTGTGTTACATGTGCTATTCACCGAAGTCCATGAGATTTGACTGTATGAAATCATGTATTTTAAACTAACCATCTAACTCACTAATGAACTCGCGGTTTCATAGCCGCGTGGACATTAGCTCTCCATATATCCCTATCCTGAGCTAATGTTTTCCAATCATTCCTGTATAATCTACTTCCCTCCAATCATAGTTAATGTTATTATCCTACCGAATGGCGGTTTACGATCTTGTTTTCCTATAAGAAGCTACCATGCCCCACTTTCATTCCCCATTCGTGCCACATGTCCTGCTCATCGCAGTCTATGAGACTCGACTGTACAAAAACATGTATTTTAAACTAACCATCTAACTCACTATGGAACTCGTAATTTCATGACCGCATGGACATAGCTCTCCATACTTCCTATCCTGGGCTAATGTTTTCAAATCGTCCCGAGTATAATCTCCTTCCCTCAAATCAAAGTTAATGTTATACTACCACTTCATTCTTGTTGCACCGAATGGCCGTTTCAGTCTGGTTTTCCTACAAGAAGCTTCCATGACTCTCTTTTATTCCCCATTCGTGCCACTTGTCCTGAGCATTGCAGTCTATGAGACTTAACTGTTCTTATTATATCCCGTTCCGTACTATATTATATCATGTAACTCCTGTTATGCAAGTCTTCTGCATTCGCCCGTCTGTTCATCTCTTTATGTCCTAACATTTTCCAAAGAGTTTTATTCTGAAATAGTACAGTATTTTCATCATATTATTATTTATTATTATCAATATTAATTATAAAGTAATTATCATTTATTATTAATTATAAGTAGTATTATAATAATAGTTATTATTATTATTATTATTATTATAGATTTTCCAAATTTTTCAGTTTCTATGTTACGTTTGGTTTATATTTATAAAGTTTGAAAAAATGGCTAATTAACTTGCGAAATCTGTTTACAAAACATAGTCTGAGAAATAATGTAGATGTGGCAACAATCTACTTGTCATTCTCCGTCTTCGCAAAAATCAATAAGTAGCTCAAAGACTTTGGTAATATTTCAATCGAATTTACATATTACATTATGTTTAATATTTACACAAAAAACTATCAAAGCTGCATAAAAAATATACATTTTCAGTCAATTTAAAAAAAAAAGCTATTCAAAAATAATATTAAAGCATGTGTGAGCAATTACATAGAGTATATATTTTATTGTAAACATCAAAGTTATTAAAATATTTCGTTTCCATGTTAATTGACGATCTGTTCATATTGTCAGAACTGCGTCAAGGTGACACGAAAACAACGCCACTTAGCGATTGTATTTTGTTAATTTGCAACACTGTAGGTGTACCTTGGATAAACCAGGCGCTTGTCGTGTATAAATCTTTGTACATTCAACATGTAAGAATTGTGATAGTTATTAAAGCGTGCGTGGAGTGTTTAAATGCGTGTGAAATGGACGCAAGTGCTTTGTTTCTGTCCTCAATTGAACACAAAGGTTAGTAATTTATATTATTATTTGATAAATTATATAAAAATGAACATCTGCGAAACTGTCTTTTATGAACTCAAAAACTATTTGACCGAATTGAATAGTGTTTTTGCCATCATTTAGATATTTGTTTTGGGAAAATTGGCGTATAACCTGGTTGAGTGGTAGACAAGGCCTTAAGGCCTTAACTCTGCCAGGTAAAATAAAGCTATTATTATTATTATATTATATATAACATATTACCATATGTACTATAGGACCAGAGCATAAGAAATAAAAAAGTGGATCTGTGCACTGTAACGTCGTTTTTTGGATTCCTAAATTGTTTATTTTGTCTAAACCATAACAAATACACCATACTTGAATATCTAAAAAATCTTCAAAAAAGTCCACGGCAACATATGCCTATATTTCACAGGATAACTCATAAAAAATATTCTTTCAAAATTAGATTAAAAGTAAGGATTTATTTATTAAGACTTTTCCTACAACACAATGTTAGCGCTATAATATTATTAACTGTTCAACAAATTACAGAAAGTACATATTTTGATTTGATATTTCCTTCTAAACATTTTAATAAGTTGTTTATATATATAACCTGTGTCCATGCGAACAACGTCATGGATCCAGTTAGTAGAAAATAATCATCATCATCATAGTACATTCACGAATTTAGGCCATTTGTTGACCTGTTTCGGCCTCAAGAGAAACACCATCCAAAAGTCTTTTGAGTGGACGTCCTGGTCTTCTTCTTCCTGCAGGTTGATATCTTAACATTAGTTTGGGTATTCTGTGATCTTCCATTCGATGAACATGTTGCATCCATCTTGACTTATAATCAGAAATTTTGTTTTCTAAAGATTCCATGTGTAATTCTTCTAAGATGTCTTCATTTTTTTTGTGGTCTAGTAGTGTGTATCCTGCAGTCCTCCGAAGATATCTCATTTCAGCAGATCTAAGTCTCTGTATATCCTTCTGTTTCAACGTCCATACTTCGCTACCATACAAAAGAGTTGGAAAGCCAGTGTTTTATAACACTTTTAATCTTGAATGCTTTTGGACTAACTGTGGCTTGAAGATAGAATTTATTAACCCTAAAATTCTTAAAAATTTAGATATTTTTGCATTTACATCCTTTTCTTCTTCATATAAGATATTGCATCCTAGATATGTAAAATTATTCACCTGCTCCAAAATGTTATTGTCCAGTACAATTTTACTTCTGACAGGATCTACACCTTGAAATGCCATAATTTTTGTTTTTTCTGTAGATATCTTTAATCCATATTCTTCTGTAATTTTGTTAAGTTCATACAGAACTTTCTGTAGATTATCTTCGGAATTTGCTATTATTATTTGGTCATCTGCAAACAATAGGGTGTTTAATTTTCTATTTTCTGATATTCTTATTCCAAATTTATATGTCTTGTTCCAGCAACATATTACTTCATTGATATAAATTGCAAAGAGTGTAGGGGATAGGGGACAGCCTTGTCTCACACCACGATTTATAATTCCTTCTTCAGAAAATCTGTTATTTAATTTAATCTTTATGGTGTTGTATTTGTAAATATTTTGTATGTTCTGCCGAAGTAAATTTGGTATATTTCTGTCTTCCAATATATTTAAGAGTTTTGATCTCTTGACTGTGTCGAATGCTTTTTCAAAATCTATGAAAGCAAAATGTGTTTCTAAGTTGAATTCTCTTCTTTTTTCAAGCAATAGTTTAACAGAAAATGCTGAATCAATACAACATCGTCCTTTCCTAAATCCATTTTGACATTCCATAAGGAATTTTTCACTGAAACTTTTCAATTTTCCATTTAAAATGTCTGCATAAATTTTGTAGCATGTGTTTAACAAACTGATTCCCCTATAGTTGTCCATTTTTCTCTTGTCTCCTTTCTTGAACAGGGGTATAACAATGCTTGTCTTCCATTCTTGTGGTATATCTGCATTTTTGAATACATTATTAAAGAAGGACAACAGTCTTTCATGGAACTGTTTGCCTGCATATTAGTAGAAAATAATATACCGTATTATTATATTGATTAAAATTGAATAAGTTGTTAAACTCTTTGACTTCACACATAAATTAGATGTCCGATCCCATCAGCACATAGTCCTTTATATCCCTCCTCATCACACTACCTGTCACTCAAAATATTTTTAAGTTTCTCTTGCTAGAACATAGGAATTCTCTTCCACTCTATGTCAGAGACTGTCAAACTTTACCATCTTTCAGAAACAAATTTAAAATACAATTATTAACAGAAAAATCTCACTAATATTATTTTATAACAATTAAGAACATGTTTTTCCATTAAAAAATAGCTGCATGATATGTATAGGAAGCCAGATATAATAAGAAGAGTTAAGTCTCGTAGACTGCGATGGGCAGGACATGTGGCGTATGGGGAATGAAAAAGGTGCATGGAAGATTCTTGTAGGAAAATCAGAGAAAACGACCAGTTGACAGATCAAGAGTGAGGTGGGAGAATGACATTATCCATTATTTGAGGGAAGTTGATTATACAGGAGATGATTGGAAAATATTAGCTCAAGATAGGGATGTATGGAGAGCTTAGGTCCGCGCGGCCATGAACCTACGGGTTCGATCGATAGAGCCAGTGAGTTAGTTATTTAATTAAAATAGTATTAAGATTTATCAATATTTTTACCTAATATCTCATATATATATATATATTAATATATATATATATATATATATAATGTTATATATTAAATTTTTGACATTGAGCAATGCAAGATTATATATATAAGAAAGATAAATGTTTGAATTGGATTTGGCTGGTGGTGTAATGGATAGCACGCTGGGTTACCATTCCAGAGGTCCGGGTTCAAATCCCGTTCAGGCATTTATTTTTCTTACCATGTCATATATATATATATATATATATATATATATATATATATATATATATATTACAGTTTATTACTTTCTTTCTACTTTTTTTCCTTTCCATATATACTAGTTTCGAGCTGATATCCCTTAGTGTATGTACGTATTATCTTATTACTTTTAATTTTGTCTTTAATTTTATTGAATTATTGGACATTATTTTATTGGGTTCCTGGATGGTTTAGAATCACAACTGGACCCTACAAATCTCTTAGGTGTAGGAGCCACATGAAATCGCCGTAGCGGGCACAACTTTCAGACCGGAACTCAGTATATCCTATTAAAATAATTCGCGGTCGGTATTATCAAACAATGAGCGAAAATCAATTACAACGGGAGCTTTAATTGAAATCCGAAATTATGAACTGCCTAAATGATTGATCGGATTTTGATTTTTTTGTGTGTTTTTGAGTTGGCCCCTGAATGGTTTAGATTAACAAGTGGACCCGGTAGATGGCGCTGTGATCGGATTATAGGATTTTTTATGTCAAATATGTAGTTACCTGTGTTATAGACACATTTCGCGTGAATTAAATGTAACGTCATAATGCAAGATTCTTGGTCCACAACACATATTAGTGAGGAGTTTTCTTGCGAACTTATTAATTAGTGAATTTTATGGTAAAAAGTAACTTACATTTTTATCGTCCGGCCATGACACGAGAAATGACTATTCAGTCGGGACAACGCCTGTCTGGTCCGCTAGAATATCAGAAATAATTGTGTAAGTAACTAGAAATAGTAGGTTATAAAAAAAAATTGGGAGGTAAGGACAATTGACCAGTCTGGATCCCCATTTGTGGTTCTTTCAAAGTTCTGGCCATTAACAATTTTGAATATGATTTGAAAAAAATATATTGCTCTTTCGACTTAAAGAAAATTTGGATTAATATTGTCCTCGACTGTTAATAAGTCTGTTGCAGCATAAATAACTCTAAAGCGGTTTGTTATTTCGTTTAGTTGGAAATTGTCAATCAAGTGAACTATAAACCTAGTAAATGACTTTATATAATAAGAACAATTAAGTCTCGTAGACTACGATGGGCATGACACGTGACACGTATGGGGGATGAAAGAGGTGCTTCTCGTAAGAAAACCAGAAGGAAAACGCCCAGTTGGTAGACCAAGAATCAGGTGGAAGAATAACATTAACTGTGATTTGAATAAGTTTAATACACACGAGTTGATTGGAAAACATTAGCGCAGGATAGGGATGTACGGACAGCTTATGTCTGCACGGATATCAACCTACGAGTTCGATAGAGTCATTGACTTAGTTGTATATATATATCATCATCATCATCATAGTACATTCACGAATTTAGGTCATTTGTTGACCTGTTTCGGTCTCAAGAGAAACACCATCCAAAAGTATTTTGAGTGGACGTCCTGGTCTTCTTCTTCCTGCAGGTTGATATCTTATCATTTGTTTGGGTATTCTGTGATCTTCCATTCGATGAACATGTTGCATCCATCTTGACTTATAATCAGAAATTTTGTTTTCTAAAGGTTCCATGTGTAATTCTTCTGAGATGTCTTCATTTTTTTTGTGATCTAGTAGTGTGTATCCTGCAGTCCTCCGAAGATATCTCATTTCAGCAGATCTAAGTCTCTGTATATCCTTCTGTTTCAACATCCACACTTCGCTACCATACAAAAGAGTTGGAAAGAGCCAGTGTTTTATACACTTTTAATCTTGAATACTTTTGGACTAACTGTGGCTTGAAGATAGAATTTATTAACCCTAAAATTCTTAAAAATTTAGATATTTTTGCATTTACATCCTTTTCTACTTCATATGAGATATTGCATCCTAGATATGAAAAATTATTCACCTGCTCCAAAATTTTATTGTCCAGTACAATTTTACTTCTGACATATATATAATTTGCGTCACGATATGGGGGCACATATTATTATCAATTTGGATGTGTGTTATATTTTATTCAAGGTAATATGATAAAAATCGTGAAAGTTGAAAAAAAGTGTTACAGAAATAATTATGTGTGTTTATGACAGGAATTGTAATAATTGTATAAAACTTGTTTAACCATAAAGTCTAAATTTGTTCATTTTAACACGTGTAATAAAATGTAAAATTTCCTTTGTAAATCAGATTTATGATTAGAGACGGAACATTAGGTGACTCCATGGTGCAAGTGGTTAGTCAATCGCACATCACTTGTGACGTATTCAGTAGAGGGACCACTTTATGTACGACGCGGTTAGCATAAATACAACCGACAACATCACAGAATTTCAAACCTTACTAGCGGCCATCAATAGTAGTGATTGGTGGTGGCAGACGTTCACTCAAACTTCAACTGTTTCCGTATTGGCAGTAGTGGAAGAGTTTTTCGCTTTACCCATCGTACAACCTACACGTCAGGGCCGTTAACTCAGCGACTCGACTATGGGATCGGAATTCGCTCATCTGTCAGTCCATATTTGGTCCGTGATGGACTAATCGGAGCCAGAACAGATTTTTCTCGTGGTTTCCTCCGTATTCTTGGTGTTATTCCATCACTTCTCCGTACTCATGTCATTAATTTTATTTCTTCTGCTGCTGTGTTTGTTCAACCGGTATCACAGTAGTTAATCCATTCACTTCAATGTATTTACCCAGAAACCGGATGTAAATCACCGCAAATTGTATCCTCTATTATCAGACATTCAAAACGAAATAAAGATAACGCTACATGATGTCACAATAAGGATTAAGGCCAGAACACATTCCTCTACTATTCATAAATGTTAACAAAATATTTACCTGCCAAGAGATGTACAAATTATTCCAAAAATGTAACAGGCAGAGTGAAGCGAGTGTACCTCTTCTTCTGAGGCGAATGGGTTAAATAACAAGGGCTTTACCTCATCTCTCGACCGGACACGAGTAGAGTGTTTACATTTACCGGATGTTAAAGGAGATATTTTTTATCGTCATAGAACTCGAAATATCCTATACAGCAGTTTGTAACTTTCTAAAATACTCAAGATTACTTGGTTTTAACTTCCCAGGTTTTCCGATTTTTATGTAGGTTCATTTTTTAATCAGTTCTGATATATTTTAACAACATTTAACATAAATCTCGTCAATCTAGGTACTTCTATTATTGAATTCATAAACGTGACGAACTTATGTTACGGTTTTTAAATAATCCTACCTTGAAGAACTAGTAAAGTGCAGGGCTTTGGATTTCAGAGTCAAAACCAAGTAAGTACTTTACAGCACTGGTTTTTTTTTTCAAACATATTAAAAAAATGATATAATGAATGACAAATTTTTCTTAATATAGTAAAATGAAAGTAGGAATTTTTATGCATTCCTTTACTTCTTTTTTTATAATCTTTTTTAAGAGTTTTCAAAAACCTTAACTTTTTCATATATTTTTAATAATGTGTTTCCCGTACTCTATTCATAATACATTTACCTTTCCATTAATACACTTCTAGCGATACTATTACGGAATACAATTCCGTCTTTAAAAGCAGTATTACACAACATACCGATATGCGATTTGTAAAATAATTTTTCTCCAAACAAATTAGTTACTATAGTTTATGTAGTGATTACTATCCAACAATTTGTTACTATAGTTTTTAAATATAGGCCTACCATTACAATCTGGCTAGCGTCTATATTAGTCTTAGGAAAACAATAATATTAGGGAACTTTGGGGCCTTTAAGAGGAAAGAATAACAGTGGTCTACAAAATCAATTTTTTTTAATCATCATCATATTCTTGTCCACCGCTGTGGTCTCGAGGTAGCGTGCTGCCTTGTCACGCAGCGGGCCCGGGTTCGATTCCCGATTGGGGCAGTTTTTCTGGGTGAGGTTTTTATCGGGGTTTTTTCCTCACCTGTAAGACAAATGTCAGGAAAACGTTAAGGCCGAAACGGTCCCCGAAATCATATGGCCATCATCATCATCCTTATCATTATCATCCTTATCATTATCATTATCATCACCATCACCATCACCATCATCCTTCACCGGTGTGGAAAGCAACGGGAAGCTACCACACCTACACAATTCCCTAGTAAAGCTGGAAGCATAGCATGAAAATGCTATGATTGCAGTGAAGGACCTGCCTTCGGGCAGAATTACTGTGGATGGATCATCTTCTTCTTCTCTTCAAGGTTTAGGCGATTCGCTTCTTCCGAATTCACAATCATACCTTCCATCTCTTTTTAGGTCTTCGTGCATCCCTTAACCCCTTTGGTTTATAATATACTACCTTGGTCAATATTGCTTCTTCCATTTTCTGAACATGCTCCTACCAGCCGACGCAGTGTTGTTCAATTCCATTATTTATCTTAATATATAAAAATTACGAGTCACGTTGTTTGTCCGCGATGGAATCCTAAACTACTGAACTGATTTTAATAACATTTTGCACACTGTGTGCTGTTTGATCAACTTGAGACTTAGGGTAGTTTATAACTAAATTTATAGTCGCATTATTTTTATTGCAAATTATTTGTTTATTATTTAACAAAGAGTTATAATTATCTGTGAGTTCCATACGATTCTAACAGATGAGGGTGTAAGGTAAATGGTTTATTATTTAACCAGGTGGCTGTGCTTTTTGTTGCAACCGCGAATTTCTATTGAATAAAAATATTGATTATTTCATAATGTAAGTATGTTCAGTGTTTATTTTATTTTCTATTTATTTATAATAGTATTAATTTCGTGTGTAAGTATTAGTTTTAAGTAATCTGGCTGAAAGACAGCAAATTAATTTAAATTTAACTGGACCAAGAGTAGACATTGAACAATATGGCGAATCAGTTCTAGAGACCATGAATGATATGATATCAAGTGAATTTCCGCAAATTGGTATAGGTTGAGGCAAGAACTAATAGACTCGTGAGTATTAAAACGTACCATTAATAGTAATAACTGGAAGGCGCACAAACGTGCACACGAGTCTATTACCAACATAGAAACCTAAACGAATGGTACCTACCCTTCTAAGCTATAACGAATAACATATACACTCGGAGAGGGGTTGGCAACTTATGGGAGGAGTCATCGCCCTTATAAGGCGAGGACACGTGTGAAAACACTCTCACTCTCACGCTCCTACGTTCTACAGTTCTACAAGTTCTTCAGTTACCGTTCGCGAAAGTGATATTAAAACACGTGGGCGGAAGTAATTCATCAACTCCACTCCGTTAGTGAAGCATAATACATTGTATATACAATTGTACATATAAATGTATCCAATAAAGTAAAATAAAATGTGTATAATTTAAAACATCCCTGAGTGATCATATTCTACCCTGAGCGAACCGGCACACATGGCGCCCACGTGGTAGGTTCGAATTAATTTAATAGTGGCACACGTTCGCCAACGAATGAATTATTGTGAAAATATAAACCGAGTGAGCAGCACATGGCAACTACAGTGATGAATCATCTTACTACGGCCGATGAATGGTGAGCAAGGGATTGCAGAAACAACGATTGGAGCTCGCAAGACACCAGTAAATCAACACTATTTACAGAAAAAAAAAAGTGAGTAAATAAGTAAACTAAATTTTTGAAGTGCTAAAAAAATTAAAATGGCTGCTGTAGATCTAGGAGCACGTGGTCAGGATCCATTAGCCTTAGCAGAAAGTACACATGTTGATATAGCATTGGGGAATCAGGAGCCAAAAATTTCCTTATTCGATCTATATCAGTTGATAAAAGACATAACGACAGATATAAAGTCGTTAAACTCAAACATGCAAACCACTATCAATATATCAGACACAGCAGAAACGAATAATGCAGAAATCCGTAGGGAGCTAATCAATATAAGAGCAGAAAACAAAGAAAATACTAGGGCCCTACACACAGATATTTCTATTGTGGAAATAAATTCAGCAGATGAAATAGGGTTAGGCAGTGAAAGAGCACGAAACTAACGAATTAGGTAATATAGAAAATTGTATTGAAATCTCTGAAACAAGTGAGAGAATAAATGGAGGCCAGCTTATAGAAACTGGTCAAACTAATGAAAATTGTAGTCAGATAAGCGAGAAGATAGAAACCGTAGCTAACTCCACAGCAGCTAGTATCGGGCAAAATGAAAATAAAGTAGAAAATATATGTTCTAATGTTAACATAGTAGAGAGAGAACTTGGAGTTAATGAAAGGGACTTTAAAAATATTCATGTATTTGTCACGAAACAAGAAACATCAGAAAATGAGTATCTACCTGGAACATACCAGAAAAGTGAGACAATTGAAATATGCCGGAGGGTAATGCTAGGCGATAGCAACATAATCGCAACGCAGGTAGCAAACAGGAATAATTCTAAGAAAATATATTTCATAGATAAGTACTTGAATTACTTGAAAGAACCTAAAACTGATGTTCCTTGGTTCGAAACCACGTGCAGTGATGTGCGATCGACGAAATTGTTTGCAAGAATCCTCTTTGCAAACAATTTGGTCATCTCAAATTCAGGAATCGAGTCCATTACAACAAGTATGTTCCTAACTAACGCAATATTTACATACCGTCCAGGGTGTAATATAACCCAAAACGCGATTGAAAAACACAAGAAAATGGCGGGAAATTATTGCAGTAAGATAAACGATGAGAGCGTTAATAATATTAATAACTTTGATAAACGATTAGCCATCATTATGGGCGAAATCGAATATGAAAGAATGAAATACTGACTCGATGATCGAATTTAATGTGTATATGAACCAATCTTACCCGGGATCGAACCCAGCTCTATATGAAAATTAGAAATATAATTATCTTATTAGTTAAAATAGTTAAGCATATGTATAAAAAATTATATTGAACACCAAAAATACTAATGAATAGGCAGATTTACTTGTATTATGATAATTCATTAATTATATTCTTTAATGGTTGAGAAAATTAAAAATGATGAAATGAATACTGCATTGTACATCTTTGAATGAGAGAGGGGCAGGACCCATATCTTATATATATATATATATATATATTGATACTCAATCAAATATCAACTTAAAAATAAATACGAGTAACATGCTATCACAGTAGATAATACCTATAATAATTTAGCCAAGTAATATGATATTTGCAAATATTAATATCGCTCGTATAGCAAAAGTTAGCATATATATGATATAATAAGGTTACATTCAACTAGAACTGGGTGAGATATTTCGGAAAATTTTGATCACTATAAAATAGGATGGATCTGTGGATATTAAACCTTAAATAAAAGAGTCAAACAGCTATAAATAACTATTAAATAGAAAGAGAGAGAAAATATTTTTTTGCATATTTAATTAAATCGCACGTGCAGAAAGCTGCATTACCGACTCATCAAACTAAAGCTATATACTCTAATGATTTAAATATCAAAACTAATTTAAAGTTATAATATTTATACCCAGATAATTTTTTGATTAAGGCTCCCAAGTAAACTTTTAAAAATCCAGTATGCATAATAATACGCTTGGATAGGCCATTGTGATTTTATAAAACTTTATAATAATTACAGTTCTGTGAACAAACATATAGAACGATTTTAATATGAATATAACTATTCTTAAAAAAAATGGAGACATCTTAAGCATATCAGTAAATGAAAGATGTTGAAGCTTAATCCATCTTAATGAACAGGTCGATTGACGTTAATAATTGAAAGCGTGTGGAATTTATTGATTATTGATTTTATATACAGGATTAAATTATTTATATGATGACCAAAGAGGCATCTAATTGTATTTGTGTATTACATAATAATTTGTGAGGTAATATTTTTGGGCAAGTGACCCAATATTATCTAATTGATGAATGTTATTAATTTAAAATGGTGTTATTAATGATATATGAAATAGTCATTACCGCTGAGGGAACAGCGATGCTGACATGTTTATATAATTCTGTATCCGAGTAAAACGATTTTGCACGCATAAGACTGGAATGTTGTTTGACCAATTAATTATAGAGCCAATTTTGCTTTGGCAAATTAAATACGCTAATATGCCGAAAGATGTTTAAATTAAAATATTGAGAATGATAAATTCTATACAAATGATCACAATGTAATATAACGATAGAAAATACGTAAAGCATATCACAAATAGTGAAACGCCTATAATGCTAAAAATAAAATACAGGAGCGCGGGAGCCGTAAAACAATTTTTTATTGGAAAACTTAAATATTATATTTTTATATACATGAGCCGATAATTACGTCTAGTTATGACTGAATAAATCTCTCTTTACAAGGAAACAATGAAAATATTATCTGCATGAATAAACGAAATGATCTTTATATAATCCAAAATAAATATCTTACATATATTTGAACAATTATGATACCATACAGTAGATTGAAAATATCAATATTCTATTATGATTCAAATATGTCACAGATCCACAAAAATGCATTTTATTTAAATGAAACTTTTAAATTACTTGAAAATATAGCCGAGAAAATGAAACATAATTAAATGATTGGTTCATAACACCGAATAATTCACACTGTACATATTTATGTAAAATTAGATTAGAATTTTAATTTTAAGACACATCAAGAATTGCGTGTGAATGTGAAAAGTGATTTAGTGATACAATATCTATTATCAGGGCTTAAATAGCCACATAAGTCATTTAAAAGTGTAAAACAGTGATGTATAATCTATTCAAAAGCAAGAAAGATGGAACTAACTATGAAATCAAAACATTGATGAACCATATGTTAATGTGAAAAGGTTTGAATGAATGAGTGAGTGGTATGAATTGATTTGTATGTATAAGCTAGTATAAGGAATTTGTACTACTTAGGTGTATTTATGTATTATCTTCAGGCCTTAGAAAGGGAAAGGTACTATTCTTATAAGTCAGTCAGTGAACCCAAACGAGAATGTTTTCAGAATAGGTTACAAGTTGAATCCTATTGCTTTGAATGAGAGATGAATATGAGTTCCACAAAATTTGTTCAGTAGAAAATTTAGATAGAATCTCATATGGGCATTATGTGGCAAGAAGTAATAGACTCGTGAGTATTAAAACGTACCATTAATAGTAATAACTGGAAGGCGCACAAAACGTGCACACGAGTCTATTACCAACATAGAAACCTAAACGAATGGTACCTACCCTTCTAAGCTATAATGAATAACATATACACTCGGAGAGGGGTTGGCAACTTATGGGAGGAGTCATCGCCCTTATAAGGCGAGGACACGTGTGAAAACACTCTCACTCTCACGCTCCTACGTTCTACAGTTCTACAAGTTCTTCAGTTACCGTTCGCGAAAGTGATATTAAAACACGTGGGCGGAAGTAATTCATCAACTCCACTCCGTTAGTGAAGCATAATACATTGTAAATATAATTGTACACACAAAATTGTACAATAAAGTGAAATAAAATGTGTATAATTTAAAACATCCCTGAGTGATCATATTCTACCCTGAGCGAACCGGCACAAGGTCTATGTGACATAAATTTTACATTTAAGAAGAATGTCAATTTAAAAACATATGAAGGTCCTAAGGAACGGAGTAACAAAATTGTTAGTAAGTCTGTTAGTTATAATAATATGCCTAATATTACAGAAACAATCTCCATGCCTCAATTAAATGAAAAACAAGATGACTATAACATATCACAAGATGATATTACTATACAGAGACTTCTTGATGATGATGAGAATCCAAACTGCCAACAAGTTCGTGGAAAAAAACGAAAGTATAATGAAATCAGCAAGCCTCCTCAAAATAGTCCATCAATAAATGTATATAATCCTTATGATACACTTATGGATGATACTGAGAATACAGACAACATAAATTCATCTCAATCAACAAAACCACCTCCACATAAACCACCACCCATATTTATATATATATATATATATATATATATATATATATATATATAACACAGTCAGATTAGTTACCCTATTTATAATTGAATAATGGCTGGACCGATTTTTATGATCTTTGATTTGTTGGATTTGTTTCCACCCCGAATAGCAGATAACTATTAAAACATCGGAAACATTAACGTAAACATACGTATTTTAAGGCGATACGACGTTCGCCGGGCCAGCTAGTATGTGCGTGTGTGTATATATATATATATATATAGTTGAATATATTTCTAATTTACATCTTATTTATTTATTTCTTGTGTGGTCCAATTTTATGCATCCTTTGGTCCTTCTTAGAAAAGTAATTTCTGCACTTTGTGTTCTACTCGAACTCCTCTTATTTGTTACCCAGGACTCACTACCGTATAAAAGTACCGGTACCGCCATTGTTTTGTAAAACTTCAATATTGTATCCTTCCTTGATTTATGTTTTAGTGCCACATGTCATTTTAAATTTGGTAATTTCTCTACATCATTTTTATTCAATTTTTATAAGTCAATTCACAATCTAGATAATTACAATTTAACACTTGTGATAGAGGTTTGTTTTCTATTATTATTTTCGATCTTAAAGGCGATTTTCTAAAAGGGCCATTATTTTTGTCTTCTCTGTAGATATTTTAATATCGTACTCTTTAGTTACTTTCTTTAAACAGTGTAGAGTGAAGTGTAAATCGATTTTTGTATTTGGCATTGTAATAACATGGTCAACATATAGTAAATTATTAAAATTTGTTGTATTATTTATTCTTGTTCTTTTCTGAACATGTTTTTCCAGCTTTGAACTACGTCAGTAATATATATATATATATATATGTGTGTGTGTTAAAATGAATGGGTGATACACTACACCCTTGTCGAATATCTGTACCTTTTAATTTTTTTCTGTTTTGATTTTTAATAATCATAAATGAAAATATATGCTGTAGACCAGTTTTTCATACTGATTACGGAAACACTTTTCAATTTTTTCTTGCCAGTACAGTTTTTACTGTACAGATATTAAATGTTATTGTGGCAAGTTACATTGATATCCATAAATCTAAGACCTGAAACAAGACTAAATGATAAATAAACATATTTTCTGTGATTTAAATGATGTAGACTTCCGGTACATGTCTTCTGGAGCATCCAGCAGTGATCTACCGTTACACAATCATTCCAGAAACCTTGGTAACTCTCCTCCATTATCCTTATGTCCTGGTGAAAATCTTCCATTTGTTGATAATTTCACAAAGTTAGAATTCTAGATGACAATGCAGAAGTTAACTTTTAATGATATATGACAAGAAATTCTCTATATGATTGAAGAAGTTTGCTGGAAACAGGAGCTTTGTTCATACTTAACAAATCACTTACAAACATGTTTGAAATTTTCCTAATGTGGTTATTCATTGTTTCTTAGAGTATTAAGGAAATTGTATCATTAAAAAATTATTGAATTTGAACAAAAGACACTTTCCTTTAATTTTAAAGCATAACTAATAATATTACTAACATTGGATAAAGGAATCTTGTAATAGACTGATATTATTTCGGACTATGATACCACTAGATGAAAATGTGTGTAATAACAGTTAAGTCTAATAATGTGCAATGGGCAGGGCATGTGACACCGAAGAGGGCATGGAAACTTTATGTAGGCAAACCAGATGGAAAACGCTCAGTTGGTAGACCAAGAATGAGATCGGAGAATGTGATTAACCATGATTTGGGGAAGTAGATTATGCAAGAGATGATTGGAAAACATTAGCTCTGGATAGGGATGTATGGAGAGCTTATGCCTTCGAAGCCATGAACCTACGGATTCGATAGTGCCAGTGAGTTAGTTATAATATTATAGGGCTGGTATTACTGTTACTATTTTAATCCTACTTCTACTGCTACTTCTACTGCACCTACAATCACAATAATAATAGACATAATAATATTTGACTATTTAAGTCATGCCCCGAATGGTAGTCAGTGACCAATCACGTTTCAATGAATGTTGTTTTACAACCAATGACAGTCTTGTTTCACCTCGCTCTTTATCAGCTCCTGCTTGTGTGATAAAGGAATCTCCTCCTCTTTAGTATTCTGAACAGCTCACAGCATTATTTTTCTCCAACAAATACATTGAATATAGCGAATAATGAACAGATTCCTTGATTCTACTGAGTTGTTTACTAAAAAATAAATTAATAAGCTATAATTTTAATTGTAATATACAGTTTGATGTGTTTCATTATTTTTACACTAGGGTGCATTCTTACAATATTGCGATCTTATTTGGAAACAAATAGTATGCTCTAGTTGCGGTGAACAAATTATACGTAACCAAACATTTCTCATTCGTTTTTAAATATCGCCGTTTACATTAAATATATAAATATTTTTGAATAACTATATTAAATAATGATTTTTGAGCAAACAGTTTAATTTTATTCGTTAAACAGTCCTAACAAATGGCTCTATTGATTTCCAAATTCTGTAGATAAATCGGAAATTACTCGTAGCATTACTTATGATAACTGGTAAGAACTATTACTATAGGTTTTATTTACTCTTGCCTTCACAAATTCAGGGGAAATTACGATTTTTAACACAAGTTGATTGGTAGTGATTTGTAAGAACTAAACCAATCAAGGCAGAGTTGCCTCAGACATGTAACACCTTTAGTTTAGCTTGGAGTAAGTTTATGTCTACAGTATCAAAGACTTTGCTGTAGTCGAGTAGAACTGTTGTCACTTTTGTCCGTAGAACATTTAATGTTCTCTATAACGTGCAGAAGTGCGGTGTTTGTGTGATGTTTCGTTCCAAAACCAGACTTACGTTCATCAAGAAAGTTACATAGACTGTTAGATGTGAGTATATTATTTAATATAGTTATTTAAACAAACAGGGAAAACATACTGATTGATTTTAAATTATTGAGGATGTCTTTGAGGTTGCTATTGTAAAAAAAAATAGGTATTTAATTATTATTTGTTAGCAAGTTGTTACAAGGACGGAGAAAAGTCTTAACACTTAATGTCACATTACTGATACAATTACGCGTTATTTGCTGACACGCTCTGAATAGTAATAAACCGTAAAATGTTTGTTTTCTCTCATGCTATGTTATGTTTAGTACTATGTTGATCTGTAATCACGTATAATTAGAATTTACCACTCAAGGATGATAAATTATCAACTACTTACCTCTATACGGTGACGGACTGGAAATATGTCAAACAAATGCTGGTATCATTTTTAAAACTCAATTCTCTTGAGTCACTTGTATGAAATTTCATATATTTTGTTTGTACCTATTTATATGTGATTTAAAGAACTTCCGTCTCATAGCAACAAACAACGCTATGACAAATGAACCCATATATAATTATTATATATAATTTCGTGGTGTTCATATGTATATATACACATACCTTTTTTTTTCATCTATGAGGTCTCGAGGTAGAGTGATGCCTTCTCACGCAGCGGGCCCGGGTTCGATTTCCGGTCGGGACAGGCTCCTGGGTGAGGTTTTTTCGGGGTCTTTCCTCACCGGTAAAAACAAATGTCAGGAAGATTAAGGCCCAACGGTCCACGAAATTAATCCGACCATCCTCATCCTTATAATTATAATCATGTGGAAAGCAACGGGAAGCTACCACACCTATAATTCCCCTGTAAAGCTGCTAAGCATAGAATTACAGTGCTATGTGTGTAGTGAAAGACCTTCCCTTGGGCAGAATTACTATAGTGTGTGTGTGTGTGTATATATATATATATATATATATATATATATATATATATATATATATATAATCCCAAGCATAAAAATAAAATAAAAACAAAATAGTGAACGGGTTCCAACAGCTTTGCTATCTTATCAAGACTTGGTAATGATAACTTTGTTATTGAAACGTGTTGATTATTTTTAATTTTTTTTTGGTGTTTGGAATTATAATGTATATATGACAAATATACTCTGAATGGGTAAATCGATTCATTAACCTATATAAATCATTTAACATTAAAATAATATATATATATATATATATTTACGTGGCGAGTGATTAGCCGTTATCTATTATGTATTAAAATAATTGGGTGTAGGAGTTCAGTTGAAACGAAAATTTAAAAATCGCTCTAGGGGGTCACATTTTTCCATGTTTCATAACGAAACCCAGAATATCCTATTAAAATAAACCGAGGTAGGTATTTTCAAAAAATGAGCGTCCAGCAGATAGGCCAAGAACTAGAAGGGAGAGTAACATTAACCATGATTTGAGGGAAGTAGATTATACAGGGAACGATTAGAAAGCATCTTAGGATAGGGATGTCTATGTCGGCGCGGCCACGGACCGTGGACTTCGACAGGGCCAGTGAGTTAGTTAGTTATATACGGATAACCTAGAAACCAGGAAGAAATTTTAATCCATCAATTATTAAGTTGTGTACAATGATTTGTATACGTTTTCCGTGACTGAGTGACCATTGCATACACTTAACAGTAACAGAGCACATTTAAGGTATCTCTAACATTAAAATACAGTTAATATTGTTACAGTAGCGGCTAAAAGGACCAAAATATGGTTTAACAAAAGAGTTTGTTAAATATAACAAATTAATACGATCAAATAGTTAAACAACAAATTCGTAAAAAATTGCTTGTTTTTACAGGTTTGGAATATGACAAGTTCTACCACTGATTTTAGATTAAAATAGTAAATATTTGAAATATTCTCTTGTAGAATCAGAACATTTTATCTGTAAAGATGTGTTAGATTCCGTCGACAGAGCTATTCCTGCGACAATTTCTTAAAGTTCACCTCGGTATGACATTTCTCCTGGGATCGATCAATACCAAGGTTTTAATGGGATGCGGGGTATTGTTACATTTTATTCCCTAGATGTGAAACCGCACGGCTTAAATAACTAAAAATTACCTTCCATTAAACGTCATCATTTCCGTTTCTACCCTATGTGATCTATAAACCAATGATTGATGTGTTCACTATAAGATGTTCCAAAGCCAGTACTTACGTTCATTATAGCGAATATTAAACGTTCCAAAAGAATGCAAGTTAACAAAAATCCACCCAATAAATAAGAAAAGGTAGCAGACATGAATATAACAGTAATTATCATAAGTAATGTCACGAGTGATTTCCAATTTATCTAGAGGATTTGTAAATCAAGAGAGGCATTTGTTAGGACTACGGATGGGTGTTTCTGTTCTCTGATAAGAAATTATTTTTAAGTTTTACCTTAAGAAAAGCAGTGTCTCCACCATCTATTTGATGGCCCTTCACCCCAGCTATGGCTCGGCATTGGAGTTTCCACTGCAGAAGACTCTTACGCAGCACAGCCATGCCTAGAAATTCCCACTCCTCTTTATACGCTTTCCAGCGACCGTCTACTTTTCGAGGTCGGCCAGTTTCCCAGTGAGCTTTGGAAGAGTCCAAAGACACGCAAAGTCCCATCGGTGATTGCCATCAGGAGACCTTCACTGGGATGTTACTTGGGAATGGAATAGCATGTATCAGTTTACTGCTACATTCTCTCCAGGAATGCACAGGGTTGAACCCGGAGTGTGACCTGGAGGCCTTGTCGTGGTGCACCCAGACTTGGTTTTTTGTCTGTACTTATAGAGAGCTGGAGATTGTTCGGTCCGGTAAATTGGGGTGAGAACTTCGTCCTAGTACCACTGGGAGTTGATTTTTGACCTATTTTTAGCTACTCTACGAATGGTGTGAGTTTTCCATTGTAGCAAATCCCGAGATGGACCATAAAACTCTTGGGAGAAGAAACTTTCTCGGCCATTCGGTTATACCCACTTTTAAACAACTCGTTTCACCTCTTTCTCTAAAGTAAATTACTCGGGGTTTGCTGCAGTCTCCTAGATAAACATATGCTTCATCAAGTGTAACCAAAGTTTTCTATTGTTCTCCTGCCAGGTGCTTTTCATAGAGTTTCCTGCTGTTGGTGCAGCGTTCGGCAATGTGACGTGACAACAATTTATCAACCCTACTTTTGTGGCGCTTCTCCATGTTTAAATCTTTGTTTATTATGGTGTTTACAGTTATAAGGGTTATTCCCAATCTGTTCGCAATCATGGCAGGGTTGCCACCAGAGATAAGGGTTTTGACCTTTCTGATTAAATCTGGGGTACGGGTAGTAGCAGGTCGTGGATTTGCCTGTTCGTTTCCTTTTGGAATTAATCCCAAGCGACACTGTGCCTTTTTATTAAGCACTGAGGTAATTCCACACGTTGACACCACAAAATTACGTTTTTTCCGAGCCTCAATAATCGCAGAATAACTATAATTAGTGTCGGAAAGGACTGTAATATACCCTTCCCAAAACGGGTCTATCTGCTTAGGCATTATGAAAGCAACACGTCTGTGAGTGTAACGGAAGCAGCATATTGACTGGTTTGATCACCTCGCACGCTCCTGTCCTGATGACTCACACTCTAACGTCACAATCCACTTGGCAAATTGTTCTGAGAGATCGGAAACAACCCTCTGTATTTAAAATTAAGCTGTTTACTTACAAATTATTATTTAAATATAGTTATTTTAAAATATTTATTTATTTAATGTAAACAGCGATGTTCGAAAATAAATGAGAAACGTTTGTTACGTTTCATTTGTTCATCCACTGCAACCAGATCATATTATGTATTGCCAAATAGAATCGCAATATTGTAAGAATGTACCCTAGTGGAGAAAAAATTAAACACGCAAAACTCTATATTATAACCAATATTATAGGTTATTAATTAATTTCTGATGCCCTATGATGTAAGTAGGCCTTGTCAATTATATATTTCTGGAACGTAAATACGTGGGAAATAACAAATTTAAGAAAGTGCAAACAGTGGTTTATTTTTATTGTGGTATAATCAATTGCTACATTTCTTCTATTATATCCCACAAGCGGTACTTGCTTACATTCGTGCACTATATATACAATCTGGGAGCCACATGCATTCTAGGATTCTTATATATTAATATATAAATTGCTATATTCAATATATTTCTTAGAGAGTTAGTCACTGCAAAATAATGCTCTGACTTGTTCAGAATGTTAAAAAGGAGGAGCTTTCCTTAATATGATAAACATAAGTTGAAAAAATATCGAAGTGAAGTACGACTGTGATTGTTTGTAAAGCAAAATTCATTGAAACGTGATTGGTCATTGACGCCCATTTTAAATACATGTTTTAATAATATATGTGCTTCTATCTTAAAACGTCTTAATATTAGTATTCAAAATGTGCTATCAGAAACTCAAAACGGTTTTAGAAAAGGAAGATCTTCTTCAGACAGTATATGTTTTATAACATAGTTAATAGAGATACGTAGAATGTATAACGTACTAAAATGTATGACAGTTTTTGAGATTTAGATAGGGTGAATAGAAAGAACGTTTGGAATATAATGATAGACAGAGGCATTCCTAAATATAGTTAAATTATTGATAGTTTATATGTGGATAATAAAATATTAATTAGGATGACTAAAAAAACGAAAACAATAAAACAGCGACAATAAACTTTGGAGTAAAACAGGGATTCCCATTTCACTATCGTTTTTTAATGTGTATATTAACGATGTAATACAGGATTGGCGAACTCGTTTAACTGAACATTTTAAAATTGACGATATTCTTATGCGCACTCTACTTTTTGCAAACGATCATGAAACAGAAGATCGCTTACAACGGGAAATTTACAATTTTAGTAAAATATATGAAACATGCAACTTGAAAGTATTCATTCCAAAAACAAAAGTTTTAGCTATTCTAGGGTATGGACCAATAAGAGTAAAAATATCATTAGAAAATAAAATAATATAAAATGTGAATAATTTTAATTATCAGATATGCATTGTGTGGTCAGAAAAAGTGAAGACATTAAAAACAAAATAAATAAATTTAATTATCTGTGTGGTACAATAAAACTGAGTATCAAGGGAACTAGAAAGGATACACTTTTAAAATTTTATAAAACAATAGCGGTTCCAAACTATTATAAGGATCTGAACACTGGGTCTTAACCAAAAACCAGGAATGAAGAATAAAAACTTCAGAATTTGGGTTATTGGGATTGTGTCTGGCTATACAATAGCCGATTAGAAAATTAGAGCAGATATATGAACATAACTAAATGTATTGAAGTTATTAGACAGGACAGCTTAATATAGAGACGTCAATAGGTTAGATAGTAACAAGACCACTAGGACGAAGAGATGTAGCAAGATCCAGTAAAAATGGACAGACCAATTGTAACATTAGATTGGAACATATCTTAAGGGATAATCCTTGATGTTGTTGATGATGTATAAATCTTTATTTTATGGAATGAATTTACTCTACTCTATATGTAATCCGTTATGGTGTGAAGAGGGGCTACAATACTACCTTTGGCCCTATTATATCCTAATTAGGCGCACAAACTCGGAGTCATGAGTAAGTAAATGTGTGTGTTAGCACAACCGCATACATTAAACACGTGCGGTTAGCTAAACATGGCTAATTTTACTTACATTAGCATGAGGTAAAGTAAAAGTTATTTTAAAATGAATGAATGAAGGAGTAATGACGTGAAGGGGCAGATAAAAGGAGAGGAGAGTGTTGGTGGGATGAAATTCGGGAAACGGGACAACCTCGAGATACCCCAGTAGGGGCAGCCACGCGTCCAACCCAGACGGCATAAATTAAAAGTGATTTATATCAGTGTAACATTACCTTTCTCGAAACACCGCAGTTATTAATAAAACTAGTGGCCGCCCAGCGGTCGAAATTCGACCACAAATTCATTATTTTTTTACGTTTGTGGAAAATACATCATTATGCATTAATTTGCGATTTATTTTAAAAATACGAACGATAGGAAATATGTGGTATAGCTTGGCTAAACCATATTAAAAACAATAACACGTCATTTGACACTTTTATACTATTTATACTATTTAAATTATCATTTGGCCTATTATTGTGTACGGGAATATATATCCCTTCTTCTTTGTCTCTCACTCCGACCCGTCAATGTTCTATGTCGAGGCATAATGCAAGTAGGTGCAAATATTTAAATAAAAAAAATGTAATGAAATTACTGAAACAAAGATTAGGCAGGGTTTAATTGAAATGAGAATAATACAATGTACTAACTTTTTTAAACCACTGATAATAAATACGCGAGAGTAAGTCAGTTCACATTGCTACTGCACTTTCAGTATGAACGTAAACAAATTAGTGAGTAATACACATACATTCCATAGAGACAATTTATTTTGTTTTGTTTAATTTAATTTATTTTTAGCACATATTATACATAAATTTTACTTTTCTGCTCTCCTTCTCTATATGAACTTTAATATCACATTCCTCCGTGCGAGCAATATGCTTAAAAAGAGGTGCATAGACTTTTCTTCAAATATTGATATATAGATTCGTGTCATTAAGTGACATCAAGATGGCAGTGATTTTTAGTGAACGTGAAGTGTTTCGCTGCGCAGAAAATGAATTAAATTATATAATTACGGTTATGAATATGGACAAACGAACAGACAAGAAATGACAGGAGAATATTGTGACGTCTGCTCAAGTAGTGAAAGAGGTATTGGTACATTTGAAAAATATAATGGATCAAAGAAAGACGTGGTCGTAAGCCCTCTGAATGAACATTCTTATGCTTATGCAACACGAAATATTTCTCACACAGAACACTCGAAAAATGTAGTTTTTGTATCACCTAAATGTCCTGAAACTGTTGTGAATTCTGAACAAACACTTAAATTAGTGCAAGCAACTACTAAGAACAAATTATGTGTGGGTGTAAACTCTACAAAGAAAATAAAAAAATAATCGTTTGTTGGTTGAATTAAGGAGTGCAGCTGAATGTTTGTCATTTCAACAAACAATAAATCAAAGTCACGACAACCTAGTAGTAACTATCCCACAAAATCGCAATTCATGGAATTAATGATAATTTCTCTGAAGAACAATTAGTGTCAGCCATTAAAGAACAGAACCCACATGTTGCACAGTGCCTACTAGATACTAGTCAGATCATGACCAAAAGGTTAATGAAAATTTCAAGAAATGGTCAGACATAGTTTGCAGTTTAGAAGTTTCACCTAAGATCTATAGAGCCGTGATGAACAGTGGAAAGCTACATATAGGCAATAGCCGGTGCACAATGAAAGACCATATTCATGTGATTCGTTGCCATAAATGTTCGTCATTTGGACACATTGCAGCCGATTGCAGTTCAACATTGCATTGCTCTCAATGTTTTGAAGAACATGAAGAAAATAACTGTAACAATACCAAAAAATAATGTGTGAACTGTAAGCTATACAATCATCGTATGGCCTTCAGAAATACCTTTCGACCATATAATACTGATCACCCTGCTACATGTAATGATTGTCCTGCATATCAGAGAATGTTAAACATAGTAAAATGTAAAATAAATTATGGCTAGCCATACTATTTTTTAAAACAATTCGCACAAATCATTACTTCCAACACAAGAAATATTAACAAATGCAGGTTTCTCTTCAAATCATAATCCTTCTCTAGATGATCATAAAATTTTATGTATACAAGAACCTAATGTAAGAGGAGACAAGGTACGTGGTTTTCAGGCAGGTACCTTCTATTCGCATTTTTCGGACACACCAATACGTTCAGCAATAATTAACAATAACAATGTAAATATGTTGAAACTAACTTAATGCTGCACTTCGGACTGCGTAGTAGTCAATATGAAATTCGGTGATGTAAATGCATGGCTCTGTAATTTATATTTAGATGGAGACATCAACATCGAAAATGCGCTTTCAGCTCTGAATAAATTATGTACTGAAGTAGGAACAAAACCTATGCTACTAGTTGGTGATATAAATGCAAAGCACAGTGCTTGGCATAGCCCTGTGAATGATGAACGAGGATCAAAATTTGATTATGTTTGCTGCTCACACAATCTCACTATTCTCAATAGTAGTGACGTTCCAACTTACAGCCGAAACATCACGAAGTCACATTGACATCGGTGTTTGTAATGCTTCATTACTGCCGTATGTTGCTGATTGGTTGGTTAGTGACACTCCTTCTGTTTCTGACCATAAACTAATTAAAATTAAGCTAACTGCTAACATACAAAATAATTCTCCTCCTCGTCACCTATATCTTACACGCAAATACAAAACAAATAATGTTAAACGGCACCATTTTGAAAAAGCTGTTGTGTCACGACTTCTCTGATCGTATAGCTAAGGCAGATACATCTGACTGATGCAGTACTAAATATTCCCTATTTACATCTACCTAAACAACAAGTAAAGAACAACTGGTGGTCAACTAAATTAGAAATACTAAGAAAACGCTATGTTGTATGTCAGAGAAAATTTAAAAGATCCAAATGTAATGCCCTTCGAAAATATACATGAAGTAGAATATAGGAAATCGAAGAATGTCTACAAAACGGAAATATATGAGGCAAAGAAAAATAGCTGGAAAGAATTATGTTCCATCCAAACTAAACATAATCCCTGGAATGTAGTATATAAATTTTGTCGTAAACCTGTAAACTGTAACGCAATTACTCAAACTATAGAAACTGAACAGGGTTTCACGACAACAGCTCTAAAAACTGCTCGAGGTTTCATGTAAACTTCTTCCCCAATAATATAGAAGACAATGTAAAGCAGCAAGTAATTAGGAACAATGTTCTTACTCCTCCTAATACTCAAGACGATATAGAGTTTAACGAGAGAGAAGTGGAACGGTCAAAAAGCTCCAGACATATATGCTATTTCTGCCAATATAATTACACATATTCACGCCATTCTTCCAACGTTTTTCGTGACAATTTATAATAAATGCCTTCAGGAAAAAGAAAGCACACATATATTTTCACAAGTTGAGGACGACAGCACTGACCAAAAAAAGGTGTATATTTCGATTTATTATATGAGATTCTTTTACGTTGTGCAGACGTAAGTTTACGACACAACACACGAGGCTTCACTTTCCTCCTAATCGTCATTCAGGGTTTTTATGACGTTAAAAATCAATCGTTCCCGATCGTTGTTTGAACCTCGATTGTTGAGTCGTGTGTGGTAATTATTAGACCGTCGATAGCCTATTAACTAACTGAAGTTATTTTCATTAAATTATTTTTGAAACCTTCGTCCTATTTGACAAGTACGCATGTGTGCGCGCTCTATTGATCAAGGTCTAGAGGCAGCAACCCTTTTTTTCGGAATCAAACTCACCATAGAGCAATTTTAGATTTTTCGCAACAAAATTCAGTATAAGGCATTAAACTCCAAAAAAAAACAGTAAGATCTGGCCAATAGGAGAAGAGTTTTACCTGAAAACCCAATTTTAAAAATCGATCTATAATAATTCTCAGCTAAGGTCCAGTTCAACTGTAAACAAACTAGTATAACATATTTACTCCGCCGATTCCGTTTATTGGGGGAACCCTAGTACAATGTTTATCCGCCATTTGACACAATTGTGTACGATTGAAGCTTTATTCGTAGGAAACATAGTATTGTACGGGAATTAACACTCAGAACATAAGATGATACAAATATAATTAGGAACTTCCTCCATCTTTTATTTATTTATGACAGGTGTGTATATATATTTCGGTGTTATAATTATATTTTTTGATATTGAGCAATGCTAGCTTAATATGACTGATAAGAAAAATAAATGCCTGGTTGGGATTTGACCCCGGACCTCTGGATTTATATTCCAGAGCATTACCAGTTTAATTTGCGTCCTTGCTACAGGAGCTACTAGGTGGCAGTGGAGATCGAGACACCGCTACTTCTCGTAATAATAGACACTATATGTAAGAAAAATAAATATGTGTAGTAGATTTGCTTGATAGCGTATGTAGTAGCGCACTTGAATGACAATCTAAAGGTCCGGGTTCAAATCCCGTCCAGGTATAAAAATATATATATATATATATATATAACATGGCCTAAAACGAATTTGTTCATGATGATGATGATGTGTGTGTGTTGTGTGGTTGAGAGAGAGAGAGAGAGAGAGAGAGAGAGAGAGAGAGAGAGCCTACCTAATTTCATGTTTACGCTCATTCCATAATATCAGTTTATAACCTTTATTTACCGGTACAATTTCATTATGAGCAGAATTTTTATTTATGCTCCTTGCTGACTCACCTGTAAATTCTGTTATTTTCATCCTATAAGCAATTGTTAATGTGGCATATTTTTCAGTAAACAATTTGTATTTATTCAAAACAATATTTTCTTTCCACTTTTGAAATGCTTTGCTATCCAATGATCAAGGAATCTACATAAATGTTGCCATTTTGAAATAATTGAAATTCCACATATTCTCCTTTATGTAAGCATAAGAACAAACATTGCTTATTTAATGTATTAAAATTGTAATTATATATTTTAAGGTCTTCCGATGTAAGTCATATAGACGTGCGCTAGATAATATACATTTATAGTGTTTTTATTTCAAGTGTTGGAGAGCGAACTACATTTTCTTACATCTTTGAAGGTGACCTTTATTCAATCAATGAAACTCAGTCATACCTCAGGTTTGTTTACATTACAACTGGAACTTGGCTCGGATGAGATGTTTTACTTCCTTGTTGCAACTCAACTGGATTCATACGATTTAGTTAACAAAAAGAAGGATGTAATCCCTAAACCAGCAAAATCTGGACACAAGTTGTACTTTGTGTGGAGTTCACTTAGTATAGCAGTTCCTGCATAATGCACCATTTATTTTTTAATTAAATAAAAATAAAACGTAGTTTTATTTGATTTTCAGATTTATTATATAATTCAGTGACAGCTGTTTCGGTACACTGTACCTTCTTCAGACATGTTAACAAATTATGAATTGTGTTCCAACTGATCTAAGCAACAATACAACAATATTTATTTACATTTTTATATTTAATATAAAATTATAGAATATTCACCTGAAAGGTCCGTCTCCTCAACTTAATTATCATTTAACTGTAGCGCTTTCGGGACTTGTCCCATCATCGGCAGGATTCAAAACTGGTGTTTCACTGAAGATCTGGTAGAGGGGGTTACATGTATTGGGTTCGTTTTCGTTTATCAGGCTGTCGTTGTGAGCTGCTTTCATGATGTCCATCTCTTCGAGGACGTTTATCTTCGCTGGATTATTTTCTCTGTGCATTACTGTTAGGGTGTTTTCAATATTTACCATGCGATGTCCTTCATGGATAACGTGTTTTGCATAGCTTGATTTACCTTCTGCGTGAATGAAGTCTCGAAAATGTTCTTTGAATCTGATGTTAAAACTCCTGTTTGTCCTTCCTATATAAAATTTGTTGGCAGTCCTTACATGTCAGTTTATAAACTCCTTTGCTGTTGAAAATGTTATTTTCTTCAATGTTATTGTTTATTTTGTTGTTTAATTTGTTATTGGTTCTGTATGCTATTTTTACGTTTTTTATCGGCTTTCTTTAGTGCATTGGCTAATTTTGTCGTTTCTTTTCCTGTGTATGTAAGTGTTATCCATGTTTTCTTGTTGTTGTCAGATTCTTTTTCTAGTTTAGTTATGTTGGTTATGTTGTTCTTCCTTTTTTGTTTTTTTACGAGCTTATCTATGAATTCTTCATTATAGCCATTGGTTTTTGCCATATACTTAATGTAGTTGAGTTCTTGGATATAATTGTCTTTGCTTAATGGGAGTTTCAACATTCTACTGACTAAGCTATTAAATGTACTAATTTTTCTGTTGAAAAGGGTGTGTAGAATTTTTGTTTATGGCCAGAGCATTGTTTGTGGATTTCCGGTAGATACCGATTTCTAGTTTATTGTTGTGTAGATTTTTGGTTATAGACAAATCTAAGTAGTTTATGCTGTTGTTAACTTCTATTTCTTCGGTGAAAGTGATTTTTTCATGCATGTTGTTTAAGTCTTGTAGTATTTCTTTTTCTTTTCTGTTTTCATTTTCATATATTATTAGTACATCATCGACATATCGTGTTATTAGTTTTATGTTGAATTTGTGTATTAGTTCCTCAAAATGTTTATTTTCCAGTTCTTGTAGGAAGTTTCTGCCATTATTCCAGATGTAGGACTCCCCATCGGGATCCCGTCTTCTTGAATAAATAGTTCATTGTTAAATTGGAAGTAATTTTGCTTTATTGTTGTTGTTATTAGTTTGTTTAACTGATTAATATAGTTATCTTCAAGTTTACTGTCTGTTAGTTTTTGTTTTATTATGTTTGCTGTTTCGTTTATCGGGATATTAGTGTACAGTTTTTTATGTCGAATGACGTCATTTTAGTATTCCTATTGATTTCTAAATGCTGTAGTTTTGTCTGCTAGTTCAAATGAGTTCTTAATTGTGTAACGATTTTCAAGTTTGACATCATTTTTCATTTTCTGAGCGACTAATTTGGAAATTTTATAGTTAGGAGCATTCATGCAATTAACAACTGGTCTTATGGGAATGTTGTCTTTATGGATTTTTGGAAGGGCTTTCATTACTGGTGGTGAGGGAGTATTATTTACCCATTTGGCGTTTTTGTATTTATTATGTTCATTATTGGTTGTGTTGGTGATTAGAGGGCACGATTTTAGTGCTTCTTTTATTTGTCACCTTTCAGGTGAATATTCTATAATTTTATATTAATTTTGAATAAACCTCAACGGAACACATCATGAATCTTATAAAAGTTGATTTTTATATTTAACAAAGCGGATTAATTGAAATCAAGTTGAGAATTTAACAGTTTGTTACTACTATTAAATTTATTTATTTCTACAGCCTCCAAAAGTTCTAACTTCTTACCCTTTTCACAAACATGTAAAATTTCAAAATTTGGATCAAAACAATGATTAGATTGGAATAGGTGGTTAGCATATTTAGAATATTCTAAATTTCTGTTATATGCTCTCATGTGTTCCTTTATCCGAGAATATTAATTTGTGCTATATAGACATTGTCACATGTGCCACACTTCAATTTATATACACCTAATAATTTTTCTTTTTTCATTTTGGTTTTATTGTTTTTTATTATATATTGTAAAGTTTTATTAGTTTTAAATGCCACATTAATGTTCAACTTTTTAAAGTGTTTAGATATTTCATTTGAAAGTGGGCCTATGTATGACATTACGACATATTTCTTTATGTTTTCTTTGGGTAAAGGAAAAACTTTGTTAATTGCTTTTTTGTAATGAACTTTCTTAATTAAATATTCTATAATTTTAGGGCCGTAGTTATTATTAATAGTTAATTGTTTAATATATATTCAATTCATTATTATATTCCAAGGGTGAAAGAGGGATATTTAAAAGTCTATGAATGTAACTATTAAAGGCTGCCATCTTATGAGTATATGGGTGAAGAGAAGAACTATGGATAGTGGAATCAGTATGAGATGGTTTGTAAAAGATACCAAACTCAAACTTATTATCAATGTGTTTTATTGATAAATCCAAGAAATTGATACTATTATTTGTTTCTAATTCCATTGTGAAATTAATAATTCTGTGAATGTTATTAATAAAATTTAAAAAGGAATTCAATTGTCTTTTGGTTTCTGTGAATCCCGCTATGACATCATCTACATAACAATACCAAAATATAACATTTTTAGCTAATACATTCTTATGTATGGTTTGTTCTAAGTCATCGATAAAAATCTCTGCCAAAAGAGGGCTCAACGGATCACCCATAATCAAACCATCTTTAGCTTTATTTTTTAGTTTTGTTGGATCGGAGTCTAGCGTTGAATGTATTATGTTTGTCCAGTAACTGATAATTAAGGCTACGATTTGTATGTAATTACATAATCCTTCCCTTTACTTATACGTGGCTACAATTATATAACTGTCCACGAATTAGAAACTTGTTAATCAAATATGAAAATTTACCATTACATATTTGATTATAATTACGTATGTTTACGTATTTGATTATAATTACATATTTTTACATGTTGTAAAGATTTTAAGATGTAAAACTAAATATTCTGTCACATAAAAATATTTGTTGTAAATGTAAAATAATTTAGAATAGTCTGTGACAATATTTTACATTAAAAACTCAGATACCTGATTATACAATGAAACTGTTCTTCCAACCTATGAAAAAGCAACTGAGAGACGGTCAAAGAATAATTACATTTTCTAGATACGATAAATATAGATAGAGGAAGACACTCAAGACTTGGGTATAGGGTTCCACATTACAATATACCTTTTAAACCAGAACGATCTACTCTGTTTATGAAAATATGTAGGAGACACGCAGTGGTATAGTTGGTTAAGGCAATATTCTACAAGCTGCAAGTCGAGGGGCGAAACTCATGGGATTTTTAAACTTCTTAACCTTCTGGCCCGGGGTCGCCTCAGCCTCTAACATAAATCAATACCATACTCTGTTGTAGGAGTAAAGGCGGCTATCACACAAGGCTGATATCTTGTGCCGAATGTCTAGAAAGAGGAGAACCTTAACCTCCCAATACCCCTAAGTAGGATCACTTTATAATAGAAACGTGACAATATCCTTCTTATCACGTTGTCACACATTTAACAGTCCCATTCCTTCAAACCTGGTCTATCTTGAAGCAAATTTAAAAATAAAATTTGTCCGAAAATTAAATTTTAATGCATTTAATACTACATATTGTAAGGAAATTTTATATAGTCTTACATGTTTTACGTGATATTATTAAATAAATATGTACATATTTTGCATGTTAATATTACATTAAGATCCTAGCCTTACTGATGCTACTCGGTTCTCAGAATGTGAAAGCCGTAAAGAAAAGAGGATTTTTATCGAGTGAGCTGTGCTCAGATAACAAATCATGCGTTTAAACAAGAGAGCAGCACTTTACAGTTATTACATTTACATCCATGGACTATCTTATCGGATTATCAATTGTTTTTTTAACAAGTTGTTCCCTTGACTTTTTCTAGATGGCAGCATTGTAGATTTACGAGTATTTGAGAATAAAGTTCATAGGGAATTTTTTGAATCAAAGAGAGATGAGCTGACTATTTTTTATATTCATTTGAAAATTTCTTGAAGGGAGAAAAATAATTACATAGGAACTAATTTCAGAGTACAGCAGTCATTTTATATCTTGTGTCACTGGACATCAGTTTACACTGAATAGAATTCACAGGTTGTTCATACAAATGTAGTGCACCACATTCATCTTCACATGACACGTTTGCTGTAATTGTGATACACAAAATGGCAGGTTTCTGGAAATACAATATGGAGATGTAAATAAATATCATCTCGCACATAAGTAGATGTTATGTTGATCTTGAAGTAGATTTCCGGGCTGTGGGCCGTGGTCTTGAGGCTTGAAGTTCCGCTACGTTTTGCCAGAGACTGCGACCGGCGTTCTCAAGGGTCGTGTTAGACTAAATGTCTCAAGATCATGGCCTACTGCACGAAAATCTACTTCAAGTTCATCATAATAACTCCGGCCGTGAAAGCCTAAGTGAATACATAAGTAGATGTTTGGCGTAAATTGTTCAAAATGAGAGGTTTTGTTGAAATGCAATTTATAAATGTAAATTTTAAAAAAATCATCACCAAACATAAGTAGATTTTATTTGGCGTAAAATTGGACGAAGTCGTAGTTCAGGCACATTCCCATCCTTGTATTAACAAACGTTTCACAACGGTTACTCCAAAGATCTTGTGTCTGAGGTAAAAAAAATATACAGAGTGATTGTCTGCACAGAATCTTGAATTTCATAATGCACCTAATCAATTCAAAATTCTATGAGACATGAAATCACATTAACTTAAACATGAAACTCAAAGACATTATAGATTATATTTTATATTTATAAAGTTAAGTGGAATCTTACCTTGTTTACAAGTAACCTGCGGTCGGCACTCCTCATCCTCACTTCAATCAACCTTAAATATAATTACATGTTATAAAACACAACATTTCAAGCGATTTGAATTATAGAGGTAATTACAATAATAATTATAATAAAATCAAACAAAAATTATACACTCACTTCCTTGTGTTTACTCTTTAGTTAAAATAAACTAATGGTACATTAAATATTGCATAAAGTAACAGAAGAATGTACAAAATGAGGACTGAATAAACATTTAGAGAAAACACAATGTATATGTTTGAGAAAGGATGTGGATAACCTCCTACTCGAAACAGGGAAGATAAAAAAGTGAAATTTTAAATATTTTGGGCCAATAATTACATGTTTAGGTGTATGAGAAAATTATATACAAACAAAAATTGAAATTACTAAAAATGAAACTAAGACATTACACGGAATAATTTGGAAGGAAAATATTAAAAAGGAAAATAAAATGAAAATTTATAAGAGCATAGTACAGAATATTTTGTCATATGAAAGTGAAACTTGGTCTTTGACGGAATTATAAAAGAATAAATTTAGAACAGTTGAATTTTAATATCTTAGAAGAATCCTTCAACAAACAATACAGGATAAAATAAGAAATTAATTCTTTTGAATAAAAATTGTCAGTACATCTTATGTTAAGAGGATTGAAAATCAAACTCTTAAATATTATTGTCATGTACTGAGAATGGAAGATGATATATAGCGAAAAAATATATACCAATGGTCACTCCTTGGAGAAAATAAACGTGGCAGACCAAGACGGAAATGGAAAGCTTATGTGAGAACTATAATGGATGATAGGAATTTGGATGAAGGAGATTGAAATGAGAGATATGAATGCAAACTGAAGACGGCAAACCTATAAGTGGGGAAAGCCGAAGAAGAAGTAACCTGGTGGTTTCCAATAAAATCATACAAACTTTGAACACTTATTATGAATTTAAAATATAGAATGAACAAAGCACAATGGTCTAAAGTTAGTATTGGACGTGTATACACTATGAAAATCTTACAAATTTCGAATAAGTGTTGGAAGAAGAAGAAGCACTTATCTATTAAACGTTGTCCATTCATACCGTCCATTTATACCCCGAGAGAAGCCGCGTGGCCCACGACAACACTCGGGTTGATTTAGCATTTGTAGTTAATGTCCCCCATGATCGTGGGTGTACTCCGCTTGCACTCCCAGGAACACGGATCAATTACCCGACGAATCAGGCGCCTGACTACTTATCTACCCCGCCTCCACGAGTGGAGTCTGAAGTGCAATGGTTTATTCTTGATTCATGAATTCATCCGCAGGTTCACTTGATAAACTGAAAAACAAGAAAGGCAAGCACGTCAGCGCAACACTCAGAGGTACAGAAAACATAAACTAATATAAAACAAGTATTATCTTGATCCACAAGACTCTATTGGACAAAATCTGGAACTTTTCTGAGCCAAGAATTGGCACATACGTACCTTAAATACAACGTCATCCAATATTACGCCAAAAAATATAGGGTATGCTTATGTGGAGTAATGATTTTTTATTTACATATCTATATTATATTTTTAAAAAACTTATTATTTTTAAGTATCACAGCATGAAGGTGTTGTACTACTCTCCTAAAGGTAAATGATTCCAAGTGACAGAAATCTAGCGTAAATTGGTAGCTGCACACAGAATTAATTCCCATGTAATTGTTTTTTATTTCTTCAAGAAATTTTCAATTAAATATGGATACAACCTGCTTGTGATTTTCTTTGGCGTTGTGTTTCGTTGAGAAATGGTTCTGAATGTAAATCCATCCATAGTAATTCTGCCCGAAGGCAGGTCCTTCACTGCATTTTCAAGCTATGCTTGCAGCTTTACTAGGGAATTGTAGGTGTGGAAGCTTCCCGTTGCTTTCCACACCGGTGAAGGATGATGATGATGATAATGATAAGGATGATGATGATGGCCATATGATTTCGGGGACCGTTTGGGCCTTAAAGTTTTCCTGACATTTGTCTTACAGGTGCGGAAAAACCCCGATAAAAACCTCACCCAGAAAAACTGCCCCGACCGGGGATCGAACCCGGGCCCGCTGTGTGACAAGGCAGCACGCTACCTCGAGACCACAGCGGTGGACTGCATGTAAATAAATATATGTATATTAAAGTATTTTATATTTAAATTGATATAAATGACCTGTTCTCACCATAAAGTTCAAACAATCTATTATCTATTACGTAATGAAATCACCCATTTTGTAGCATCCATTCAGGCTACAATATTCTTACCAAACAGTTTTCCCTCCTCATATAATTTATTTTACACACTCACAGTGCTGGGATTGTTTGAATGACTTCCGTGTACTATTCTTTTCAATTTCGCATTGTTTATCTTCATTGCGTCAAATTGATTTTGAAATGTAGTTTCCTAGATAGATAAAAGTTTGTAACTTATTAGTACATTTTCACAGTTATTGTGGTAGTTGTATAGTTTCTGCTTCCTATATATATGCAAAATATCAACAGAAAATATAGGCATTTTTATGAATTGTCGGAATTCAAATAACTTGCAACAGTAGCACACTGAAATAAATTATACATGGGATCAACTCTGGAAACGGCGGAATAGGTTATAATACACACGACGGAAAATCTTGTTGTCTCAGAAATGTTAAATTAGTATTGCATAAAATGACGCTTCTTCAAGTCGTATATTAAAAGGATGTAAAACAGATTTATTTGTTGAAGACATACGAAAATATTGCTATTTGACAATAAAGTGCATTGGAATTTATGTTGACCAAACAGAGACTTATAGACAGATGAATGGAGGAAACTACATGTCGACCCACCTCAGTATGTGAAATTTAAGATTTATTTATGGTTTTCCATAAAGATCATCATAATAGTCTTCTTCGTTCATCTGCCTGTTCGTCTGTCTTTGTTGTCAAAACAATTCGAAGTACTTTATTTTCAAATTCTCATAATCTTTACCCCCCCCCTTAAAGTTAAAGTCATTGTTTCGTATCCATATAATATAACACAATTACATTTTTTCCGTTTTTTACAAGAATCCATGTAATCCATAGTAGCACGCATTTCCAGAATTGAGCCTGTGTTTAATTTCTTTCTGCACTTTATTCCTACTTGTAACATTTTCCATTTTCCCTAGGTGTTTGAGTTCAGCCACTTCTTCTAAATTTCCCTCATTTGTCACTAACTTGCCTTCACCATTATATGATATATTTCTAAGTGTGGTCATATATTTATTTTTATTGATGTTTACTTCCAGTCCCAATTTATTAGTGTTACTAAATAGAATGTACATGTTAGCCCGTAGTGTCTCCTCGCTATCGCCTAATAATACTACATCATCAGCATAAACTAACAGCTTATTAATACCATTGAGCAGTGCACCTTCTTTATCCTATAAAGATTTGTTGGCGTGCTCTAGTAGAAAATCGAATAGTGAATTTCAAAAGTATCTGAAAACTGTTTGCCTACCCGCACCCTACTCTTTATACATTTAGACATGTTCGAATTGCGTACTTGATAATGTTGACATAATTTCTAATGGAATATAGATTATGTCTGTCTTGAAGAGAAGAAACTTGGGAAATGTATAGCTTAATATCTTGTAATATGTTTCTAATGAAAACAGACAGACGTGTGAGAGCATAAACTGTGGACACAAACAATAAATCCAACTTCGCAATCACATGAACATGTGTTACCATGGTAACCGGACTGACTGACTGAGTTTTGGCAACGACCAGCATTGCCCAGTGTGCCGCTTTTCTCTGGGATCCTCTTTTAGGTCCCTTGGCGGCCAAATTCCATAGTGTTGTTCTTTATGGTTTTTTTTATTACTTAGCCTATCGCGTGTTACGCGGCGTTTTGGTTCCATTGTAAGTACTGCACAAGCCATGGGTGAGACGAGGATGGTTTCTCACCAGAGCAGGGCGTCGTAAACCGCGCCGCTGGACAAGCAGAGAGTCCGAAAGCCAGCGACGCAGAGTGAGCCACACTACTCTAGGCTGAAATGCAGCCTACATCTCACAATGGTGGACCATCATCCGGGGCCCTGGTAAATATGTTTCGGTGTACAGCACGTCGCTGTAGCATACGCCGTATATTGCGCACAATTGAGTTATCGTGATTATTGATAAGATGGTACATATAATCGATTTTATCCTCAATTGTGTCACCAATATAGGGCATCTGTGCTAGATTGTGGAGCTCGGCGATCTTCGTATACGGCGATGACGAATAGATTATTTTTAAACATTTGTTTTGTATGATTTGGACTTTTCTTTTATGACAAGCCGCGAGGATACTCCAGGCTTCACATCCATACAGCAACATGCTGCGGATCACAGCTTGATATAGAGTAAGCTTGATCCTAGTAGATAGCGTAGGCGACTTGAAAAATGGATATAAAAGTGCAATAGCAGCATTAGCTTTATGTTTTAGATAGTCGATATGAATTTTGAACGCAAGCTTGGAATCCAATTGGATTCCAAGATACTTGACTGAAGTCTCGAGACGGAGTCTATGAGCTCCCAAGGTGAGTAGGGCAGGAGTACAACTGCGGGTTTTCTTAAATAAAACAGCGTGTGTTTTATTTTCATTTAGTTTTAAGTTCCACAGTTGTAGCCAGGATTGGACTGTGTTTAGGGCAGTTTGGACCACATGAATGTGGAACGGTACGGATCTGAAACGTGTCTGATAGAACAGGCACGTATCATCAGCGAAGGATGCTATATGTAGGCCCTACGCTAGGAAAGGTAGGGAAGTCGGATACATAAAGGCTATAAAGGATAGGAGAGAGAACTGCACCCTGAGGAACTCCCGCCAAGAGGGTCTTGCAGTCAGATTTATACCCACTAACCGACACATAGAATTGCCGATTAGTTAGGTATTTTGCTATTAATTTAATTAAACTGGCCGCAAATGTGAAATTTTCGAAATCCAAATTGGTATGTAGGAAGAAGGTTTCTTTCCGAAACTTCAATTTTGATTCTTGCCAAAATAATTCTCTCCATAATTTTGCCCAGCACAGGTAGCAGACTGATTGGTCTCAAGTTGTCCGGATTTGTGGGGTCTTTTCCGGGTTTGGGAATAGCGATGACCTTTGCTTCTTCCATACTTCAGGGAAGTATTGGAATTGAAAGCAAAGTTTCATTATCTGTAGGAGAAGGAGTAGGGCTTTAGTGGGTAGGTTTTTGACAACCAGATTTGTAATCTGGTCATGTCCAGAGATACGACGAGACGGGAGATGCTGTACTATAGTTTTCAATTCTGAAAACTGTACATCGGGACGGGTCATAGGGATAGGAGTCTGAAGGAAAGTACTTACCATATGATGTACTTCAGCTTCATGAGTTGGTGTTGTAAGCTCATTTGGTCGAAACCGGTTCGCGAAGCTGTCAGCTAGGACTTGTGCTTTATCTCTAGGGAGATAAGCCCAAGTCCCATGTGACTGTATTGCCGAAGGAGGAGGCTGAGCTCGACTCCTGTTTATACGTTTTAATATTTCCCAAGGTGGGGTTTTATTTTCTGAGAAATGCTGAAGGGAAGAATCCCAGTCAGCATTTCTCAGTTCTTTTAGTCGGTTTTTGACCAAACGAGCATAATGATTGTATTGATGTTTGTGATGGTAAGCTCCGATATCGCGGTACCATTTTAGGTACTGCCTTTTAAGATTTAAATAATTTTGAAGCGTGGGATCGTCGTATTTTGTTCGTGAAGTGTAACTTGTCCGCGTTGTAGCAAGTGTAATGGCCGTTTTTATAGTGGCCTGGAAATTAAGGACTGTGTGTTCTAATTGTTCTGTAGACTCGACAGAGAGTGTAGGCTTAACCCATTGGTTAAGCATGTCAGTGTAACTCTGCCAGTCTGTGTGATGTTGTTTTACATTAAGGGGGGAGGACAATAAAAATGTTGGAGAGATTTTAAATAGTATAGAGGTGTGATCAGAGTCGAGTGCGTCTTTAGCTCTTGTGATGTATGGTGAGATGGGGACATTCTTCGACAAAGCTATGTCCAGGATATCGGACCTTATACCATAAGCTGTATTCATGAAGAGTGTATGTTCCCTTGGAGCTGAGATTTGTATGTTGTGAAGCTGACAGTAATTTTGAAGAATTGCACCAGAGGCATTCTGGGCACGACAATTCCAATATAGATGTTTAGAGTTAAAGTCTCCCGCAAGTAAGTAGCTTGGGGAGACAGAAGTGAGAATATCTAGGTCGTGCCTTGTCAGAAGCCTCAGAGGAGATTTGTAGATAGTTGCTATAAAAATAATTTCGCGAGCTGAGACCGGAAGGAAGATGCCCGTGGCTTCAATAAATTGAAGTTGCGGGATTGGGGCCACTCTATGGCTAATGGACTTTTTGATGCAGATTGCGGTGTCTCCAAGGGGAACGTCAAGTCGGTCATTTCTATATGTATAATATTTCGGAATTTGGAAAAGCATGTTAGGTTTAAGATGAGTTTCATTTAGTAGAAGAATGTCAATATCTCTTGTTTGCATAAATGTAGTTAACTCGTGAATCTGTTTAAATACACCATTTGCATTGAATGCCATGACATTAAGATAGCTTTGATTTGCGTACCTGGCCATCTCCGAAACATGAATTGACCAGGTTGGTCATGAACACAAATCTCTCCATAGGTGAGGATATAGTAGCCATCATTGGCTGTATATCCTCGAAGAGCTTTTGTGTCTGACCAGACATTGGGAATGACCTGGCCTGACTTGATGCAGTGTTTGCGGTTTGTTTGGCAGCAGTGCCAGAGTTAACCACTTTGCTGTAGGAAGTGGATGGATTTATAGGCTTTGAGGTAAAAGTACGAGGTTGGGTAGGAGTTGGTTTAGGTGCAGGTTGTCTTTTTTCATAAAGCTCTTTGGTTTTTCTATATGCGGTGCAGCCGCGGTAGGAAGCAGGGTGTCCCTTCTCTCCACAGTTGGCGCAAATAAATAAATTGTTATCAGTAAGTGCCGCAGCTTTACTGGTCATTCAGAATGATTATACATTTCGGCGCATATTACACACCGTGAGTAAAGTTACACCCTGCGAAGGTGTGGTTGAACTTCTGGCATCTGAAGCACTGCTTCATGCCAGCCCTAGGTTTGTAGGATTCCACGGACACTACTGTGTACAAGAGGCGTTTTAGATTGAAGATTTATTTTCCTTTATCATTATTATCAAGTTCCATAATATAGATTGGGAGGGGAGTTTGTAAGTCGTCTTCTTTTTTCGTGAGTTGTTTTATATTTTTGATTGGATATTCAAGTTTGTTTAGTTCATGTTGAACTTCTTCAGCAGTTATGTCTTTGGGAAGCCTCTTGAGCACAGCCCTCAGTGGCATATCTTTTTTTAGTTGAAATGTGTAGTATTGCCTACCAGCTTTTCGAAAGAATTCTTTGAGTGTATTGAAATCTTCCACTGAGGAAGCATAGTAGCGTAGCCCTTCAGTTGTCTTGACTACTTTTAGGTCTGTTTTTATTAATTTTTCAATTTCGGAATTCATTTTGAAAATATTTTTTTGCCCCATGACTGTGATTGGTGGCGGTTTAGAATCTCTTTTTTTGTTGAGGTACGACTTTAGGTTCTTTGATGGATTGGCTACTATGCTTAGTGCCCGTGTTTGGATTTCCCCCCTGTGATGGTCCAGGTTGAGGAGCCAGTTGAGATTTGTCAGCGTCGGATACTTCGGCTAGTACCGAGATTCTATTTTGTATCGGCACTGACTGTATCTCATTGTTTTGTGACTTGGTCACCACTGCATTTGAGGTTTTATTGGTCATTTCAGAATCTTCCTCAGTCATTTTTCTCTTTTTGACACTGGGGCGCCTTTATCATTATTTATAGGCCTTACAGGCGGGACCTATTCTGCGTCAAAAAATAGGCAAGAAGTAGTGACTTCCAATGCAAAACTTTTGGAAACTTGTAAAAGCTTGCTATAATAGTATTGATTATTAGTTTTCTTTGATGTGATTTTTTGGAATTCTTTAATGCAGTGTGTGATCAAGTCACGTGCTATATCAGAAGTCTCGAAATCTGGGTAGGTGCCAAGATAGTTCAATACTACGATGTTTGTACCTACTATTTTTTACAAACTTGTACGTACTTTGATTCAGGAGCATGTTTTTGCTCCGCTACATATTGTTTGAATTTGGAAATTTCACCTTCCCAGAGTTCGTATAGGGTTGGCTCCTCATATTCGAGGTCCATGGCTTGTTCAGTACTTACGATTTCAAGGCAGGCTGCTGCCATTTTACTGGAAAAGTTGAATTAACTGAAAAATAAGTATCACTGAAACACAAAACCAGGCAACACAAGCTTAATGTAGCACTCACAGTATATAGAGTTACTACACAGTAATAAAAACCCAGAGGAATTAACACTATATTCCAGCACAACACTTTTTTATGATGACTCGATTGGGCGTGGCCACCTCCCCAGACCCGGTTGAAAAGCGACACACCACACTACACTGGTCGATTTTCCATAACTCGGTCAGAAAGAAACATTTTTAATTCACTATTTTATTCTTTATTGTCACTGGATGGGAGGCCAAAGACCTCTAGGAGGCTTTTAGCACGTTGAAAAGCGCCACAGGTTGTGTACCACTCGGTGCTTGGTACGTGTATCAAAAAATCAATACTTCTTTATGACGTCACAAACAGCTGAGTCGCATAATATGTACGTAAGGATCTAGGATGCCGTGATGTACACTCTCACAATGCAGGATCATGATGGTAACCGAATTGTTGCAGTTATTTCTAAAACTGAATAACAGGTGGTTGCCTGTTAAAAATTAAGTTAAAAATAGCAATCGAGTTAATTTGTGCAGTGAACAAAATATACAATTTTGTTAAAATATTTGAAAAATCATTGCATGAACATTGATAGGTCACGTGGCCTTGTAGTCATTGTTCCAGATGGCCCACGGTTAGGTTCCGTATCTTGAACATCAGTTTTTTTTTTCTCTCTCTAAAGAGAATGAGACTCTGTCCATCAGGGTCTGCGTTTGAATATGAACTCATATATCTAGAGAAAGTATTGAGTGTGGATTACATTCATCAGTATCAAATCAACTGGCATGAACATCTGGACCGCGTGCCCAGTAACCAGGTTCCTAAGACAATTTTGTAATGTACTGATCTAGTGGTAAAAGATCTTTGGGTTTTCTACTTAGAGATGGTATAAAAAAATGTAGATCGTATAGTACATTCAGAACTACGACACGAAAAAGGAGAAGAATATAAAGATGATATTAAGAAGTTCAAGAAAGGAAAAAGAAAAAAACTAAAGAATATGAGAGGTAATTGAGCATCCACCGGCACGAGATGTGAGCTGGTTGTCAGCCCTACATGACCGATTTATTTTCCTCGACAACATTTTGATGAATTAAAATACCTTGGGACGATAATAACAAACAGAAATAATGTATACTATGGAAGTACATACTACACACCATGCATGATGGAGACTGTTTTAACCCCCTTAACTGGGGACCTAGCTAGTGCAGTTCTACAGCTCTGTGGGGAGCCTTTTCTTCCTTTAATTTAAAATATTATAAAAAATACAGGGAGTAAACATTTGTAACATATCCATCAAATATTATACAAAACAACCATTCTCTTTCATATGGTCATATTTTTTAATCGAAATTTCATATTTTTATTTTTTTCATACTTTAGTACAAAAACGGCACAAGTGTCTTCTCGTGTTCAATTTAAAAGTAATTTGGAAAACATTATTTATATTACATGTAATGAATATTAAAAAGTATGCAAATCTCTTAAATGCAATAAATGTTAACTCTGGCCTTACATGGTGTCTGTCATCAGTGGCGTTATTTCAAGTCTTACATCGATATAAACTAAGCATTTAGGATATATGTATAAATTAATGAATTAATTTATATTGGCAATTTACTCCGAAGTTTATAATGTAAATATACAATCTCTTTTAACACTGTGTAAATGTTAACATTTTACGACACATATGACCAGTGGCGTTACTAAATACTGTCAGTTTTGAGTTATTACAAATAATCGCAATTTTATTTTATTTTTAGAACTTTAATATACCGTAAAAATATATATCTGTACAATTAGTAGTTTTTATTGTAGTAATAGTGATTATTGACGTCATCAGATATTATCAGTGGTGTTATTGAACACTGGTGTGTTGAGAAGTCACTGGTTATTATTGTTGTTAGTATCATGAATGCTACATACCTTCATTTTAGAAAACACTCTTATTTTCAGTAAATTGTAAGTAGCTTATAAAAAATATGATGAAGTGAAAAAAAAACTAGAAGCGAAATAAGACGTTTGAACTAGTTACTTCAAGACTGGAGAATGGAGGGTAAAAGTTAGCAACCCCAATTGAATGTTTGTGCAATATATTTTCTAATGTGATAAAAGACAGACCTCTCATTTAAACGTGTGAATGAGAAGTTACAAGAAACTGTACCAGAGTTATTATTTTTTCATTAACGTAGACCGTTCTTGCATTAAGGTTTAAGGCTAATCTGAGTTGAGAGATATATTATGTTGAGCAAAACAGATGTGGTTTGTTTTTTTTTCTGAACACGTCTAGTGCAATAATATTTTATCATGAATGGTATATAGCATGCCAGTTACCGATACACGTTAGTCCGTTCTTGCGCGCATACATGATATGTGATATTAACGCTCGTAATTAAGAAAATGTTAAGGGACCGGTCAAAGGGGGGTTGAAAAAAATCACACTAGATGTCATACCCATCACAGAACAGAATCTTCAAAAATTTTGCGATCCATAATCGCCCAATAACATAGAAAAAAAAATAATATATATCTCGCGTGGATATAGCCATAACTCCCACCCGAGTGAAGGCCTTTCTTGACGACGGATATTCAAGCGTAACGCCCACCCAACGGGTTTCCCGAATGCTCTCAAAACACATTTTATTAATAAGGTTGTTGTTAAACCGGCGGTTCTTCACGTTATATTAAATGGGTGCGGAACCAGGTCTCTCAATTTTAAGATAGAAGAAACACATGATTGTGTTTATTTGAGAATTAAAGTGCTTAGGAAGATGTTTGCAACAAAGAGAGATTGTACACACAGGTGAATATGTAGGGTCTACGTAACAGTGAATTTCATGGTATTGATAGGAAACCAGATGCAATAACAATAGTTAAGTATTGTAGACTCTAACAGGAAGGGCATGTGGCAGGTTTTAAAAATGAAAGAGAAGCACAGGAACTTATTGCAGGAAAAAAGAAGGCAGCCAGTAGATAGGCCAAGAAAACATTGGTCATTGAGAGTACAACACCTATAGCAAGACTTAAATCAGGACACCTTAAAGTAACATACGGCAAGAAGGCATTTCAAAGTGTAACACATCACCACGTCATATGTTCCAATGCATCAACACCTCTTCTGGTGCAACATTACCTATTATATATCATATGGGCATAATAATCTAGTTTCCAGACGCCCCAACCTCAGAACCGTGTTACACTAACGCGGTTCCAGGATAGAATACCAGGATGTCAAAAATTACATTGTAGTGGAATTGAAGAAAAGCCCGATAGTGTGTTTTATCCTACTTGCAGCATTGGCGACCATGATTGAATATTCCAAGGTCCTACTTTTCTGTGTTGCCAACCTAAATAACTATACTGTAATAGTACATATTACAAAACGCGTGTGGGAAGTAAAACCACTCCCTTTATGTATTCTATTTACAATGTATATAGAAAAATATATACAAAATTTAGTGTTAATATACATTACTTACTTACTTACTCACTGGCACTATCGAACCCGTAGGTTCATGGCCGCGCGGACATAAGCTCTCCATACATCCCTATCCTGAGCTAATCCTTTCCAATCATGCCCTGTATAATCTACTTCCCTCAAATCATAGTTAATGTTATTCTCCCACCTCATTCTTAGTCTACCAACTGGACGTTTTCCCTCTGGCTTTCCTACAAGAAGCTTCCATGCAAGTCTTTTATTCCCCATACGTGCAACATGTCCTGCCCATCGCAGTCCACGAGACTTAACTGTTCTTATTATATCTGACTTCCTATAAAGACTATGTAGTTAATTGTTATGTAGTCTTCTCCATTCACCTGTCTGTTCATCTCTCTTTGGTCCAAACATTTTCCTAAGTACTTTATTCTCAAATACCTGTAATCTCCTTTCCTCCCTTAAAGTAAGAGTCCATGTTTCGCACCCATATAATATAACTGGTAGAAAAATAGTTTTATATATTTTCAGTTTAACGTTTTTTGAAAGGAGTTGGGACATCAAGAGTCTCTGCGATGCATAACAGCACGCGTTTCCAGACTTGAGCCATTGTTTAATTTCTTTGTGCATCTCATTCCTATTTGTGATTATCGTTCCTAGGTATTTGAATTCAGCCACTTCCTCAAAATTTGCCTCATTTGTCATTAGCTGTCCATTTCCATTATATAATGTATTTCTACGTGTGACCATATATTTAGTTTTATTGATATTTACTTCCAGTCCTAATTCTTTAGTGTTACTCATTAGTGTGTGCGTGTTGTCCTTTAGTATCTCCTCGCTATCGGCCAATAGTACTATCATCAGCATAAACTAACAGCTTATTAATACCATTGAGTTGTAAGCCTTCCTCATTCTCTAAAGATTTAATGGAATGCTCTACGAAAAAAATCACTGCGTTTTAAATGAACTTAACTCTATTTGCAAAAATACGTACTTGCCCGCCATATTATGACTGATTGGTGTCACGGCCTGCTGTAGTCTCAATTAATAATATTGCCACACGGTTATCATTAGTCAGATGTTTATAATGAACGCTTATATTTCCAACAAAGATGTTATTATTTTGCTATTATTTATTATTTTAGAAACACCATCGCGCAAAAAATAATGTACAACGCACAAACCGAAATGTTTTACAGAATCTCAGAAATTAAAAACCTCGCTATCGCTGGATTTTAAACATTTCCTCGCATCTGTAAAATCAACTTCCCAACCTCACATCTTATAACAAAATACTCCAGTCGATTAAAATTATGTACACGAACACACGTATCACTTTAAATGCACTTTTGAACAAAATAAACTCACTGCGAAATTTAATAATTGGTAATTTTACGCATTTTAGCGGAGATGGCCGGCACGTGTTACCATCTGGCTGACGCATGCTATTATGTGCATGAAGACAGAAGCTCCCAGACGTTTCTATACAACAAAAGAAATTAGTCACGCGAGAAGTTGAGCGCGGAGGGATACAAATTATATGAAACCCTTAACAATAAAATATATAAAATTAACTAGAAATTTACTCCCTGTGTGCCGGTTATAGTGGAACGGTGTCCACCTAGAATTGTGAGGAATATCTATACCGTGTATAACATTTTGGGAATCCGACGGTTGACCACTTATCACACATAGCTATAACGTCTACCTCTCTGTTATACCAAGTGTCTTGTACACTTATCGCCCCATGAGTTTAATTTAGCTGAAAGAAAGGAATGACTTAGTTTTAAAGCATAATAACAAAATGTTATCTGAAATAAGGTAAAATAGAATATTTGTAAGTTTAGAGATAAATTTGTTACGTTATTGAATGATCCATTTAAACAATGATAAATGTGTTATCTGAAAATGTATTTACCTGATAGAAAAGAAAACGTCTGCCATTGATCTCTCTAAAGTTATTGTCAGTATAAACTGATAAATAAAACAGTTTTGAATTCAGTTTGTGAAATATTAATATTTTATTAATTTAAAATATTTTTCAATCTCACATTTAGTGGCGTTGCTTCGTAACGTACTCGTAAGTTATTGCATAATTATTTGTTATTCAACAAGGCGCACTTTGTCATTTTTTATGAAAGTTTTCTTCTTTGTAAATTATATGGGGCAAAATGTTTCCGCCAACAGATCATATTCCTCATGTTTAGTATGAATGGGTGTGTGAATGGTATGTTTCGTCTTAATGTTGTGTTGTCTTGGAGATGGCCCTAACATTCAGCTCGGGCTCACCATGTCCTTGTGTTATTAAAAAAGTATGCGTGTGATCCGCAGTTGAAATCCCTCACCGGACAACTGTAAGGCCCGGGTGGCGCGTGGTACGTAAAAGTACCTAAAAAATGTGAGGTTTAACTACACTAACGGATTATAAACATTTATGAACTATACGTACCGGAAAGCCCTATAACGAATAAAACAAGACGTTACAATTCGTTTTCTCGTGGAATCCCTTGTTTAAAAATTCTCAAACCACAGCTTTATCTTCATAAAAATGTGACACTAAATTAAAATTTTGTTAATTTGACATAGAGTGGAAGTTCTCAGGAAAGTTAGATGAACAGGAGGTGAATGGAGAAGAGTGCATAACATTGAAGTAAGCCAGGTAAAATAAGAACAGATAAGTCTCCTAGACTGCGAGGGGCAGGACATGTGTTAAGAATGGAGAATGAAAGACATGCGTGGATGCTTCTTTATAGGAAAACCAGAGGGAAAACGCCCAGTTAGCTGAACAAGAATTAGGTGGGAGATTTTATTTATAGGAAAACAATAGGGAAAACGAGCAGTTAGTAGACCAAGAATGATGTGGGAAAATAACATTAACCATAATTTGAGAGAAGTACTCTTATGCAGGGAATGATTTGAAAACATTATCTCAGGAGAGGGATGTATGGAGAGCTTATGTCCGTGAGGCCATTAACCTACGGGTTCAATAATGCCAGTGAGTTAGTTAGTATGGCATTTACATGCAAACAGAACAAATATATCGAATATATTCTCTTTGTCCTTTGTGTCCTTCCTCTTCTTGAACGTCGTAGAAAATCTTGGTGAACTAATGGCTACCATGCGTTCATCTGACTCCCAGGTTCATGAGTTCAAACTCTGAGATCTGTGGATTTACAGGGCGTAAAAATACCGAGTATCGGTTCAATCGGATAGTTGACAAATACTTCGGTTCTGTGAATACTGTATATTTGAGGCACGAGAAAAGAACCTCATGTATGAAGAAATATAACTCGGAGCAAAATATGTTGACGCTTTCTCGCCCAGATTTGAATTGTGCTCTGATGACTTTAGATTTTAAGGAGCGTCGTTAAATATATATTACATAACATTGAATGGATATTTTAGGGTTCTAAACTAAGTTTTACCCGACTGTACATAGTGTAGCTTCTTATGTTGGAATATTTTTGGAGTGGGTTCTAACGTCCAAACTCCAACTTGGAAGACTAGGATTTATTTAAGGTTATACCTCGTAGAAGTTATCTTCTCTACGGCTAACATTTTCTTCCTGGCCATTGATCTCACTTCTGCTATCTTTAGTTGGAAAATCAAATGTTCTCTTCCGGCATTGATGCAGTTTGACACGTTCTTCGAGATTAATTAATTATTTTGTTTCTCGCCCAAGGTTTGTCCAGTAGAGCTAGCTCTGCCACGGTACTTCTGGTTTACTTGAAACACTCCCACTGTCGTCAAGGTCATGGTACTCCTGATGATGCTAGATATATAGGGTGTAACAGGACCTCACCGACAAAATGATAGGGATAATAGGCCATGCAGAGAGGATAATGTTTTGTGAAGGAACATATAGTAGGAAACACGTCGTTTATGAGTCATGCGCAGATGAAGGTGTTTACCCGTAAGGGTCGGAAGTGAATACAAACAATTGTACACGTATCATTTTATTGAATAAAACATGTTTTTACAATAAGTGTTCAAAATATAAGTGTTTTGACGATGTCAATAAGAATCCTGCCATGATCGGCCGTACTGGCCGTACATTGTTATTACGACGATATCGAACATTCAATGAGGCACAGGGTCGACTACTTGAACACTTATTGTTTTTTTTTTCAAATGTCTCAGGTTTGTCTTTTGGACATTCCTGGTTTCTCTCCTGGCATGGCGTACTTGTAACCCACTTCTGAGATTGGGGCGCCTGGAAGGCGGGGTTACGTTGCCCCTATGAGATGATGATAGTGGTGCGCCAGGAGAGTCCCTAATCCTAAGCTAAACCTAAGATGAATATGAATGATGATGAATGCGATGGCCATATGATTTCGGGGACCGTTTGGGCCTTAAAGTTTTCCTGACTTTTGTCTTACAGGTGAGGAAAATGCCCGATAAAAATCTCACCCAGAAAAACTGTCCCGAACGGGGATCGAACCCGGGCCCGCTGTGTGACAAGACAGCACGCTACCCCGAGACCACAGCGGTGGACTGAACACTTATTGTAAAAACATGTATTTTCAGAAAAATGATACCTGTGCAATTGTTTGTTTTCAATTCCAACCCTTATGGGTAACTCATAAACAACGAGTTTGCGACTATATGTTCCTTCACAAAAAAATGATCTCTGCATGTCCTATCATCCCTTTCATTTTGTCGGTGAGGTCCTGTTACACTCTGTATATATAGGATTGTTATTAATTAAACATTTCCTCTTTCCAACTTAACATTGAATATGATATGCGTTTGTTATATTGTGTTGTTCTTTACTATCTTCATGATGTACCGGTGTCATAACTAAAGACTCGGCTAGGCAAGTCATCTTGTGCCTATTTAATGTTTATTTCTCGTTCACATTTATTTTCATCCGCCCAGCATAAAAATGTGGTGCAATTGTAGTGCACATAACATCAAATCAAATCAAAAGTTTAGGGTAAAATAAACAAAAATAGAGGATTAAGTACTGTTTTACATAACACTATAACCATCTAGAACAGGAAAACTTCATTAAATTTTCTGGAAAAAAAAGTCGAAAGCAAGTTGCATAATTTGCTAAGGCAATATACTAGAAGTCGGGAGGTTGTGAGTTCGATTTCAGATGAGGTCAGGCTTATTACCACTTGACGAAACTTTGTGGTAGGATCATGTCACTGGGTTCTACTCAGCCTCTAAAATCAATGAATACCAGATATATTTTCTTGACTCAAACTGTCCGATCACTCATACTTACTGAAAACTCGGGAGATAAATAGTCTCCAATTGTCTTTAAAGGCGGTCAGTCATAATCTCCTGGACTTCTTCAATAGCTCTCCGAGACTTGTAATAGGATCGCTTTAAACGCATTTACACATATATAACTTGGGGTGATGAGTGCTTTCCCACCAGATAAACTTGATGTCAACACCTACTCACTTCTTTCAAGATGTTTCGGCTGTTTTTCATTTATTTATGAAAATTTTGTTTTTTAACTTTTTACATTAAACTAGACCTAAAACATTGTGTTGATGCTACCGTGAAATAACTAACTTATGTATTGTATAATATTTGTATCCTGAGAACTAATGAATGTCATGTATTTCCTTTCAACAGATATAGAAATATTAAATGAGAAACCATCAAAAAGATTCATATCCCAAATAAGTAGGATAACCTGGAGTCACTGAACAAAGCAAGCAGTAGGCGGAAGAAAATAATGCTGTAAATTTTCCTTATAATAATGCCTAATGTATCGTGTCTTGTCACAGGTCCACGATACTTCAAATTTCCCTATGTAGAAATAATATTCGTCATGGAATATTGAGGAGTAGAAGATCGGTGCCCCCTTAATGAAACGCACGCCCATTGATAGACCAAGAATGATGTGGGAGAAAAACTGGGTTCATGTTTTGTGGGAAGTAGATTATACAAATGATGATTGGAAGACATTTTCTCAGGATAGGGATGTATGGAGAGCTTATGTCCGCGCGATCATAAACCTACGGGTTCGATCGAGCCAGTGAGTTAGTTAGTTAGTTAGGAGATCGGTGTCCACTCAGGATCGCGATAAATTTGTGCAGCTCTAATAAATAGCGGCTATAAGAATTAGGAGACATCTTCACCACATACCAACCATATACTGTTTACATTATCGTCTGTGGCCTGTAGTGGGATCACTTTACACACTTTTACCTACCTCTATAAAATGACACAAGTGTTCAGCCAATTAATAGATCAATTGTCTTGCAAGCCTCTCGCGGCATGAAGGTTTGTTTATTTTAAAGAACAGAGATGTTTATTTTAAAAACAGAATGAAAGAAAATGTTATCCGTAAGAATGAAAAATAGAACATTCGTAATTTTACTGTTAAATTTGTTTTGATTTTCAATGAGTTATCATTTCAATTGCATATATAGTGTGTCACGTGATATATTAATACACATTTGAGGGTACAGGAAAAGTACCAGGTTGGGCACTTTATTGTAGAAATAGAGTATTAGATTCTCAATGGAAAGCGCTATATTTTAGGAGTCCGAAATATTAAAAAAATGTGTTTAATCATGGGTTTATTTGCCTTCCCAATTAGGCACATATTAAAAAAAGTAGGTACGTTGTGTAATTGAGTAGGTTAAAAGCAAAAGCGCAAGGTTTGCAGTTTTGAGAAAACAGTTGTAAAGTTGAAGTTGTGTACGAAAATCATAGGTAATTCAAGTGATAACGTCGGGTGATGCGTGTTTTCCGCCAGATAATGCGAAAAAGACATTTATGCCTTAAACACTCAGTTTTTCAAGAAAAATTCACACCCCTTTGTTTCTAATTGCCTCAATTAGTAGGCATTAGAATGGTGGATAAGCGACTTTCCTGGATTTTTCCTTGTACCCTTCATTTAAAGATGTTAACTATGGTATTGAATATTTACCTGATAGAGGAAGGTCGATACATACATTTCCGCGGTATATATCGATAGATGAAACACTTCTGAATTACATGTGTCAAATATTAATTTATTTTAAAATTAATTTGTAGGAATAGTTTGCATTTTCACATTTAGTGACGTTGCTACGTTACGATACAGTTATTACGTCAACAATATTTTTATTGCTTAGCAACAAAGGACATTTTACAATCATTTTTTGCACAATAATGCGTTCTGTCGTACTTATAGGAATGTCGACCATGATGGAAAGTAGGGTTTCCTAAATATCGGGGTAGCCAACTCATAAATAACTGTACTGTAATATTACACATTACCTACGTAGGGCGGGACGTAAAACCACTGTCATTTTTTGAACGCTACATATACAATGTGTATACAATGTATATACAAAAATATATCCAATATGTAGTGTGAATATAGATTATACCAAACAATTCACAGCATTTTAAATGGACTGAGCTTTATTTGAAACAATATAAAACAATACATTCGTACTTGCCGTCATTTTATGCCTGATTGGTGTCACGGTCTACTGTAGTCTCAACTAAATTATTTTCGGCATTTACCGTACATACATTGGTCAGCCTGCTAACGTCAGTCAGTTGTTTATAATGAACGCAAATATTTCCAACAAAGATGTTATTATTTTACTATTATATATCATTATGAAAACATCATCGAGCAAAAATATGTATAACATAAGTTTGTGAAATGGTTTACAGAATCTGGGATATTAAAACCCTTGCTATCGCTCTGTTTTTAATAATTTTCTCGCTTCTGTAAAAACCACTTCCCATCCCCGCATTGTAATTTACTATTGTGAAATTTACCTGTCTTCAATAAAATTGTTTATTGGACGTTGGGGAAAAAGCTCCATATCGATTTAGAAATCAAATTACAACAAGTTTCCTCATGTTTAAATATTCGTAAGCACAGTTTTATTTTTTTAAAGTTACGTTATGTTACATTTTCTGTTAACATGACATTGAGAATGCAATATGCAAACGATTAGAGCATTTTTTAAAATTATTTTCCTTCTTCTTAGACATGAAATCGATCTTGCTACACTAGAGCTTATCATGCTCGCTTCTGGTTTTTAAGTTCACGGAAACAAACCCAGCCGGCGTTTATGGATTTCTCAGGACGTCTTCTTCTTCTTCCTTCCAAGTATTAGGCCAAGGCCTGTTACGATCCTATAGAAAATTTTCCCTCCAGCGTTTCATAGGACGGCCCAGTGATCTTCGTCCTCTTGGTATATAGTTATAAACAGCTTTGGGGATCCGATTTGAACTCATTCTTTCAAGATGGTGTTTCCAATTTAGTTGGTACTGTTTAATATATTCCAAAAAAATTGTAAGTATATGTTCCTTCGGAAAGGACTAGAAACCAGTGTCACCTGTCTGGATTTAGGGCACGTAACATAACACGAAGCTTGTAAGAAGACGTCTGGTTGGTGCTTTCTCCTCTAGATTATAAATGCGACACTGATTAGTTAGCTTTTAATGGGTGTCGTTGATTATTAATCAGGACACAACACTGATTGAACGTATTGGTTTGTTTAAACTTTACGTCCGTGTGAGAGTCATCTTTTCTGCGGCTAAAGTGTTCCTCCTACCCGCTGATCTCTCTTCCACCATTTCTAACGCTGAAAAGTCAAAATTTCTCTTCCGGCATTGATGCTATTTGATATTCTATTCTGAATTATTTCTATGTGTGGTTTCTCCAAACAAGGGTGAGCTAATAGTAACTTTGTAACTATACAATTGCTAGTTTATTTCCTGTGGACTTGGAAAACACAGACACCACCACCAGCATCGTCTCGGAATTCCTGTTGGGTGCAAATATGTCTTACGAACTAACTAACTCACTACACAGCAGTGTTTCGCATATATATAACTCGGAGAATAACCATGTTAGGCCTATGTATTTTAAAATTAAGATATTTTTTTGTGAAGTTAGAGATGACAAGTGTTCCTATATATTTTAAATCCGCCACGTCTTCAAAATTTGAAACATTTTTATTAACTGTCCAATTTATAATGTATTTCTAGTATGATAATATATTTTAGGCCTAGGTGTTACACTGAGGCAACACTGTAACAGTATTTTGTTTTTAATATGCTTCTTCTGTTTCTATTTCTTCTCTTTATAATCTTTAATTTCTGTATGTACATTAAGACTGGGGAATCTGGGGTTATATTTTTTTTATCTCACATGTGGATATAGAGCGAGTTTTGGGATTCATATTTGATAGGTCCCGAATTCAAATCCCAATACCGACCAACTTGAATGAGGTTTTTCCCTGGTTTTTCCTCGATCCTCAAGCCAACTTCTGGTTTGTAATGTCATTAAAAGTAGATATTTTATCGTGTTCACTATTTTATAATATGATTAGGTCTACATTATATTAATAAACATACAATGAAATAATTATACGCATATGACCTGCACTAATTTCGAGCTAAGTTCTAGTTGTAGGCCTACTATAAGTTATTACTCCGCCGACTCGGTCTATTGAGGGAACTGTGGTGCTAATTTAGTCGTCGTGTGAATGAATTGTGTACGGAACTGTCACCAATAGAAACAATTTTCCCAGGCAAAATTGAATTTTACTGGACTGGATACAAATTAAGATGGCACAAATAATTAGGAACTTGCATTTTTATTTATTTTATGACAATACAGTTATATATGAACATACCTAATCAGACAATTTGACCTAAGCTTTTTCCATGATGTCGATATTTCCATTACTCACCTGTAAATTCTGTTATTTTCACCACATCCTCAAAGGCTAATGTGGGACATTTCTCACTAACCGCTTTGAAAATATTCAAAATACTCGTACTTTGATTTCCTCCGACTGCCCTAAAGCTTTCCTTTACAATATTTTAGGAATTCTTGAGAAGCGGCCATTTTGTAACAACTGAAATGCTAACGGATTCTGCATTACGGATGTATGGGAATAAAACAATGCATATTTTACTTACGTACGTACTCACTGGCACTATTGAACCCGTAGGTTCAAGTCAGCGCGGACATAAGCTCTCCATACATCCCTATCCTCAGCTAATACTTTCCAATCATTCCCTGTATAATCTACTTCCCTCAAATCATAGTTAATGTTATTCTCCCACCTTATTCTTAGTCTATCAACTGGGCGATTTCCCTCCGGCTTTCCTACAAGAACCTTCCATGCAAGTCTTTCATTCCCCATACGTGCAACATGTCCTGCCCATCGCAGTCTACGAGACTTAACTGTTCTTATTATATCTAGCTTCCTATAAAGACCATGTAGTTAATTGTTATGAAGTCTTCTCCATTCACCTGTCTGTTCATCTCTTTGGTCCAAAAATGTTCCTAAGAACTTTATTCTCAAATACTTGTAATCTCCTTCCCTCCTTTAAAGTAAGAGTCCATGTTTCGCACCCATATAATATAACTGGTAGAATAATAGTTTTATATATTTTTCAGTTTAACGTTTCTTGAAAGGAGTTGGGACATCAAGAGTCTCTGCAATGCATAATAGCACGCATTTCCAGAATTGAGCCTATGTTTAATAATTTTTGTGCATCTCATTCCTATTTGTGATTATTGTTCTTAGGTATTTGAATTCAGCCACTTCCTCAGAATTTCCCTCATTTGTCATTAGCTGTCCATTTTCATTATATAATGTATTTCTACGAATGACCATATATGTAGTTTTATTGATATGTACTTCCAGTCCTAATTTGTTAGTGTTACTCAATAATGTGTGCGTGTTGTTCTGTAGTATCTCCTCGCTATCGGCCAATAGTACTACATCATCAGCATAAACTAACAGCTTATTAATACCATTGAGTTGTAAGCCTTCCTCATTCTCTAAAGATTTAATGGCATGGTCTAGTACAAAATTAAATAGTAGAGGAGATAGTGCATTTCCTTGCATCAACCCTTTCTGGATTTCAAACATGTCCAAAAACTGTTTGCCTACACGCACCCTACTCTTGTGGCATTTGGACACGTTCGTATAAGACTAACTTTTTTAGGAATTCCGAACTCCAGCAGGACACTATATAACTTCTCCCTCTTAATTGAATCATATGCTTTTTTGAAGTCTACATATAGTTGTTGTGCAGTACCATTATATTCCCATTTCTTTTCTAAAATCTGTCATGTACTAAAAATCTGAACTGTTCTAGACCTGTTTCTTCTAAATCCACATTGATGATCTCCTAGAATGTCTGCTTGAGAATATATTTGTTAGAATTTTGTACGAAGTTGAAAGTAGTAGTAGTAGTAGGACTTTATTAGACAAAAAGTAAGATATTTACAATATTATTTACAAATATGGGTCGCACGGGCAGTAAACTGCACGTACTGTTGACAGTCCGTTACAATAAAGTAATAATTGGTAATAGTATAGAGAAGAACAAAAAATGAAAACAATAACATTACAATTACATGAAGAAAACACAATAATATTACAATTACATAATAATACAATAGCATTATACATTAATTAAGTTATCTATAATAATTAAGAATTAATGGTATAACATTTTGATAACTTATATTTATTCATGAATGAGTGTTGTTCTTATTTTCCGTTTTGTCCAGAAATTTACTCACGTTTATGCAATTTTCTCGATTTATCAATTACTCGTAGCATGCCAATCTTTCACGATTAGAATTTAGAAATCTTTCCGGTATTAACTAATGTCTCCAATATTCTAAATGGTTACATTTTCCTAATATATGTGTCTCGTCTTCAAAGTTCCGCACTTTGGACATATTCGCATATCGTGATCGTCGCTAATTTTTAGAAATTACCATGCCCCTAGCCTAAACCAAGCAAGCCCTGATCTCTCTTTAAATCCTAGGTTGAGTACATATATATATTTTTTTCCAAACATGTTTTACGGTCCCTTTGTAAACACAGTGAGCGTTTTCCCGTACATCCGGCGAAAATATATTCTTTGTTTATATCTAAGTACCTCCTCCTTATTTTTCTCCACACGTTCTTGCGATTTTCAGTCCCTTTTCCCATATCCAACCCATCCCAATCTTTTGGAGTTCTCCTACCCTCGTCTGCCCAAAATTTGACATCTGTAAGTTGAAAGTAATGAGATGCTCCTGTAGTTGTTGCAATCAGTTTTATCTCCTCGCTTATAAATTGGTACGATAATTGATTCCTTCTATTCATCTCGAAGAGCTTCTTTTTCCTAAATCATACTAAGCAACCAACGTATCTTGTCCATCAATTTTTCTCCCCCCGATTTTATCAGTTCTGCTGGGATCTCATCTGAACCTGATTCTTTATACATCTTCAATTTTTCAATCGAAAATGCATATTTTACCTATTAAAATTATAAATATGTATTTTAAGAGACTCCTACGTAGACATGTGCTGGATATTGCATGCTTTTGTTTTATTTATTAAAATAGTTACAGAGGGAACTATATTTTCTTGCTCACTCAAACGTAAAATCTTCATTCAACCAATGAAAATGCAGTCACACATCTGCTCTGTTTACATCACAACTGGAACTTAGCTCGAAATTAGTATAGATGTTAAAGGTAGATATCTCATGATAAATGATATAATGTTGAATACAAACCTTTGCAATCAAAAGATTATTAGAAAATGCGTGTTCTGTGTTATTGTAGTGTTTAAATACAATTATGTATGTATAGTGACCAGCCCTATGGGCTAGTGGTCAGAGGTTCTGACTGCAGTTCATGAGGTTTCGAGTTGAATTCCCGGTCAGAGCACTGGAATTTTTTCCAATGGTCGCTCATGGTGTGGATTTGAACTAAGTTTAGGTTTGAGGACTCTCCTAGTGGTTTATTATAATTAATCACCCAACATGTCATCGGGGAAACTTAACTCTGTCTTCTAGTTAGCCCTTTGCTTAAGATATAGTATCCAAAATTTATTTTATTTATGTCGAGAAAGTAAGAGAAATCTAAGATCTGTTTACTAAAACGTAAATTCAAAATAGGACACAACTAGGATAATTAGCGTCCAATTCAAATCCAGGCGTCAATGGGCTGAGACAGAGGACTCTGTATTTTATTTTATTTTTGGGGTTTTAGGATGTTTTAGAGCTGTACGTCTATAATACGGGATCCATGGCCCATTTCCTTTTCCAAGAATGATGTATTCAGTAATTTTATATCTCTAAAAATCCATTCACCTAAGCCAGAATTTCACCTGCGAAACTCGAAATCTGAGACGACTATTGATAATCACTAGTCAAATAGAACCGACCTGTTGATCTAAACATTGCCTTTTCAAGGTGTTTACAAAATATTGTAATTTTTTAATAAAACTATTCGACTTATTCTTTGGTAAGGAAATAACCGGCCATAACAGGCACATTTAAAACTCGTCTTTCAAGGCGAATTGGTTAATACCGGGTGCGGCAGAAACAATGACTCATTTTAAATTGTCCGTCATTATTGGATACGGCTTTCTAGAGAGTTGATATTGGTACCAATGCGTAGTGCAGTTCAAAGCGTTGCCAGTCGATATAGAGCGTTGGTGAAACGAACACCGTGCGTAGAAACGTTTTTGAAATGTGGTGTCAATGTCGTTTGGACACGGCATTTGTTCGGGTAATATTTTAACATAGGTTGGAATGATCAAGTTCGTCTCGGATGTCGATTACGAGATGGGTCCAGCAGTTGAGACAACAAACAATAAGCCTTACGCAGAACGTTTCAAAGGCATCGTGTTTCCCGCTTTGGCAATGTCAACTGGCCACCCTGTTCGCCCGATATATCGGCTTGTGATTTTTTTGTGTGGGGATTCCTAAATTCCAAAGTGCATGCTAACAAGCCAACAGCTCTTGAAGACTTGAAAAATAACAGTCACGCCAAAATCGAGGACTTAATAGGCAACACTCCTCATAAGGTTATAGAGAATGTGCTTGTTCGTGCAGAAGATTACATCGCCAACAATGGGAGACATCTAAAGGAAATAATTTAAAAAACGTGTCATTTGTAAATAATGGTGGGATGTGTTATTTCCAACAATTTGCACTAATAATGTGTAGATGTATTTCTTCATGACAAAAAACATGTTTAAAATGGGTCATTGTTTCTACCGCACCCTGTATAAGTGGCCTACAGTTCTATCATGTCAGGAGAGAATACCATAAATGTCGTAAAGACAAGCCATTGGCATTTATAAAAAAAGAGCACTATATGGTTAATAATTTATAAAGATGTTTGTGAAAAAATGACGTATATAAGTTCAATCAATATTAATTAATCTGCGTTGAAAATTATAAGGAGGAGAATATTTCTTATGACACGTTATTTTCCCCTGTGTACAGAACTTGTAGAAACCGGGTCGTGCGTCTCTGAAGAAATAGCTGCATCATTCACTCTCATGTCTCGTGAGGATTCTGTTTCAATTCAATTTTTCAAACAATCGATATTACTAATGAAGTATAAATCGACATCAAGAGCTCGTATAAAATGTTATAACTAAAACCTGTTATAAAAATTATTAGTTACGCTAGGAATTGTGCTCTTCTTGATAAAAAGCACAAATTGCTTGGAATGTTACAGCATGTTTCATAAAAACTGTAGAATTTCTTTATAAAGTAAGTAATTATATTTCAAATGTCGGGTGTGAAGAAGTGTTAAAAATTAGCTGGTAATAATAAAGTCATTTTCCATATTATTAATTTTATTATGATTATTATTATTATTATTATTATTATTATATTAATAAAACTAAATATACGGTCACACACATGAATGTATTACACAGGGATATTCAGAAATAAGGAACAGACTTCAAACGTTTATTTCTTCCATACTACAAAAAATATAAACCCATTCCAACGTTTGTGGAAAGAGTAAAAACTTCAAATTTCAGTTTTTTTATGCATTCAATGTGAATCAGCTGGTCTCTAGTTATCACAGCTTCAACAAATCGATGTCACAGATTTTGAAGAGTGTGAGACATAGGAGGGATAAAAACACGGTATTTTACGTACCCCACAGATAAAAATCACACAGGGTTTGGTCGGGTGACCTGGGAGGCCACCGATAATGAAGTTGATCTTCTGCTCCTCCTCTTCCAATCCAACGTCCTGTTGTGCCGCCATTTTAATACAAACAATCAACATGACAAGCAACAGCGCCAATGAGGCCGTGATCAGTATTTCAAATTTTTCTCTTTCTAGGAGCATTGGAATTGCGTTTCTATTTTTTTTTGTAGTTTGGTAGATGTCTGTTTCTTCTTTCTCAGTAGCCCTATATAATGGTATAATAAACAGTAATAGACAGTTAATAACACTGAGCAACAAAAGAGAAACTTTTTGTCTCGAAAAAAAAATATAGGATTCTGATACTACTTTTTCTCCTGAAATCAAATATGATATCGGTTTTTCTCCATCACGCAAGGTTTCCGAGAGACAGGAATTTATAATTTCAAACACGTTTATATTTTCTACATTCGTAAGTACACAATATTCGAACATTCGGACTCACCTAGAAATTAAGAAATGACGATTTTCTGCTATATTTCGCCTGTGAAGCATCCCTGTTGATGGTCCAACAATAATCGGCCAGCATATTAGGTTTCCAGTTGCCATAATATCTCTTTTCCATAGCTGAAATATGTGAGTTAGCTCATTTGGTTTTATTTTACAAAACGCGTTTGTCAAAAACGTAATTATTTAAATCCATTAGTTGAAATTGAAATAAAAAACTGTGGGTGATGGAGAAATTCCTAATACATATTTGAAAACACGATGAAAAACTGCATTAAGTTGAAGCTATTGGTACTCATGAGACAAAGATCATGTTGACCAGTGTAACATACGAGGGAAATATTGAGAAAGATACCTTGGAACAATAATTACAAATATGAATGAGTTGCACAAATAAATTAAACAAGGGTTAATTCAGGAAATGTATGTACAGTCATTACGTTTTGAGACTGAGCGCATAGTGGCGCTGTGATGCACTATAGCGCATAGGTGGCGCCGTGGTATGGTACCTTGTCAGTTAGTCTCTCGTCCCAGCAAGAGACAGTTGAGTGCATTCCCTGCTAGCAGAACTACGGTCTTTGTTATGACTGTGATTTGAATGCGCATGTCGGAACTCGAGATGTCACAGTTAGAGCAACATCAAGTTCTGTCAGAAATTATTCATGACGGCTGCCAAACGTTTAAAATGATTCATCGAGTTTACGGTGAGTACGCATTGAGTCGCAGTGTTGTGTGTAGGTGGCACCGACGTTTTGTGCCAGGAAGCCAGATATAATAAGAACAGTTAAGTCTCGTAGACTACGATGGGCAGGACATGTTTCACGTATGGGGAAGTAGCAATTATTACTTTATTGTAACGGACTGTCAACAGCACGTACGGCTTACTGCCCGTGCGACATATATTTGTAAATAATATTGTAAATATCTTACTTTTTGTCTAATAAAGTCCTACTACTACGTATGGGGAATGAAAGACTTGCATGGAAGCCCTTGTAGGAAAGCAAGAGGGAAAACGCCCAGTTGGTTGACCAAAAATGAAGTGGGAGAATAACATTAACTGTGATATGAGGGATGTAGATTGTACAGGGAATGACTGCAAAGCATTAGCTCAGGATTGGGATGTATGGAGAGCTTATGTCCGCGCGGCCATGATCCTACGGGTTCGATAGTGCCAGTGAGTAAGTAAGTAATAATACAGAGTACCGGTTTCGTCGGAAACTCACCAAATTCTTCGGCATATATTTATGGCACTTAAAAGAACTTCACGTTTGAACAAATATAACTCCAAGCAAAGTATATTGATCCTTTCCCGCTCAGATTTGAATTGTGCTCTAATGTTAGACCGTAGTTAAATAGAAACAACATCATAACACTGAATGAATATTTTACCCGACTATACATAGTCTAGCCTCTTTTGTCGGAATATTTCTGGAGTGGGTTCTAACATCCAATCTAGGATTTTTTAAGGTTATATCCCGTAGGAAGCTGCCACACCCATCATTCCTTAGTAAAGCTGCAAAGCATAGTATGAAAATGCTATGATAGCAGTGAAAGACCTGCCCTCGGGCAGAATTACTATAGAATAAAATATCCCGTAGAATATTATCTTCTCTACGCCTAACATTTTCCACCTGCCCATTGATCTCTCTTCTGCTATCTTTTGTTGGAAATGTTCCCTTCCGGTATTGATGCAGTTTGACACGTTCTTGGAGATTAATTATTTTGTTTCTTGCCCGAGGTTAGTCCAGTAAAGATAGCCCTGCCATGGTACTTCTGATTTACTTGAAACACTCCCACTCTCGTCAAGGTCATGGAACCGCTGATGGTCGTCGATATATTTTTATTAAACAGTTGCTCTTTCGAAGTTAACTTTGGGTATGATATGCGTTTGTTACATTGTGTTGTTCTTTGCTATCTTCATGATGTACCGGAGTCATAACTAAACACTCAGCTGGGCAGGTTATCATGTACCTATTTAATGTTTGCTTTTAGTTCACATTTATTTTCATGCGCCCAGCGCAAAAATATGGAAGTCCATTTGTGGTGCACAAAAATAAAAACAAAAAAGGTTTAGGGTAAAATAAACAAAAAAAGAGGATGAATTAGTGTTTTCAATAAGACTACCAACATCAGGAAAATTTCATTAAAGTATTCTGAAAAAAAAACAGTCGGAAACACGTAGCGTAATTTGCTGAGGCAATATACTACAAGCCGTGAGGTTGCGAGTTCGATTCCAGATGAGGTCAGGAATTTTACCTCTTGACCAAACATTGTGGTAAGATCGTGTCACTGGGTTCTACTCAGCCTCTAAAATGAATTAGTACCAGGTATATATTCTTGGCTAAGAATGTCCTTTACACAGTGATGAACACTTGGGACATAAGTAGCCTCCAATTGTTTAAAGAGGCGTGAGCCATAATCTCCTACTTTTCCAATAGCTCTCTGAGACCTGTGGGTATAACTTGGGGTGATGAGTGCTTTCCACCAGATAACTTAATGCCCTCACACACCCACTTCGTGATGTTTTATGAAATTTATTTTGTTAACTTTTACATTGAACTAGAGCTGAAAGATTGTGTTGATCTACCGAAATAACTAGAGTATAATATTGTATTTGAAGAGAAAAATTATACGCTCAGACCGGGACTTGAACCCGGGACCCTTGGTTCTCTAGACCAAGTGCTCTACCAACTGAGCTACCTGAGCAAGTACCGATCTAAACTCAAATCTTTCTCTATATACATTGTAATTCCCATCCACCAAATGCTGTGAAGCCATGCTTCTATCTTGCAAATGGCGGCTCCTTTATTAAGAAGACATATTTGGGAATTATACATTACAGCCAGTACGGCTTTTTCCAAGTTTTAATTATTGATTTCGTACATCTCAATGATGGATAAATCATATTTGAAGAGAAAAATTATACGCTCAGACCGGGACTTGAACCCGGGACCCTTGGTTCTCTAGACCAAGTGCTCTACCAACTGAGCTACCTGAGCAAGTACCGATCTAAACGCAAATCTTTCTCTATATACATTGTAATTCCCATCCACCAAATGCTGTGAAGCCATGCTTCTATCTTGCAAATGGCGGCTCCTTTATTAAGAAGACATATTTGGCAATTATACATTACAGCCAGTACGGCTTTTTCCAAGTTTTAATTATTGATTCGTACATCTCAATGATGGATAAATCATATTTGAAGAGAAAAATTATACGCTCAGACCGGGACTTGAACCCGGGACCCTTGGTTCTCTAGACCAAGTGCTCTACCAACTGAGCTACCTGAGCAAGTACCGATCTAAACGCAAACTGTCTCTATATACATTGTAATTCCCATCCACCAAATGCTGTGAAGCCATGCTTCTATCTTGCAAATGGCGGCTCCTTTATTAAGAAGACATATTTGGGAAGTATACATTACAGCTAGTACGGCTTTTTCCAAGTTTTAATTATTGATTTCGTACATCTCAATGATGGATAAATCATATTTGAAGAGAAAAATTATACGCTCAGACCGGGACTTGAACCCGGGACCCTTGGTTCTCTAGACCAAGTGCTCTACCAACTGAGCTACCTGAGCAAGTAACGATCTAAACGCAAATCTTTCTCTATATACATTGTAATTCCCATCCACCAAATGCTGTGAAGCCATGCTTCTATCTTGCAAATGGCGGCTCCTTTATTAAGAAGACATATTTGGCAATTATACATTACAGCCAGTACGGCTTTTTCCAAGTTTTAATTATTGATTTCGTACATCTCAATGATGGATAAATCATATTTGAAGAGAAAAATTATACGCTCAGACCGGGACTTGAACCCGGGACCCTTGGTTCTCTAGACCAAGTGCTCTACCAACTGAGCTACCTGAGCAAGTACCGATCTAAACGCAAATCTTTCTCTATATACATTGTAATTCCCATCCACCAAATGCTGTGAAGCCATGCTTCTATCTTGCAAATGGCGGCTCCTTTATTAAGAAGACATATCTGGGAATTATTCATTACAGCCAGTACGGCTTTTTCCAAGTTTTAATTATTGATTTCGTACATCTCAATGATGGATAAATCATATTTGAACAGAAAAATTATACGCTCAGACCGGGACTTGAACCCGGGACCCTTGGTTCCATCATTGAGATGTACGAAATCAATAATTAAAACTTGGAAAAAGCCTTACTGGCTGTAATGTATAATTGCCAAATATGTCTTCTTAATAAAGGAGCCGCCATTTGCAAGATAGAAGCATGGCTTCACAGCATTTGGTGGATGGGAATTACAATGTATATAGAGAAAGATTTGCGTTTAGATCGGTACTTGCTCAGGTAGCTCAGTTGGTAGAGCATTTGGTCTAGAGAACCAAGGGTCCCGGGTTCAAGTCCCGGTCTGAGCGTATAATTTTTCTCTTCAAATATGATTTATCCATCATTGAGATGTACGAAATCAATAATTAAAACTTGGAAAAAGCCGTACTGGCTGTAATGTATACTTCCCAAATATGTCTTCTTAATAAAGGAGCCGCCATTTGCAAGATAGAAGCATGGCTTCACAGCATTTAGTGGATGGGAATTACAATGTATATAGAGAAAGATTTGCGTTTAGATCGGTACTTGCTCAGGTAGCTCAGTTGGTAGAGCACTTGGTCTAGAGAACCAAGGGTCCCGGGTTCAAGTCCCGGTCTGAGCGTATAATTTTTCTCTTCAAATATGATTTATCCATCATTGAGATGTACGAAATCAATAATTAAAAAATTATAATATTGTAGTCTGAGAACAAAGGAATGTAATGTATTAACTTGCAAAGACAGAGAATTATTAAAGGAAAAAAATCAATAACATCGATATTATAAATAAGTAGATAACAAGCAATAAGCGGATCAAAATCATTAATGTGGAAATTTCCATAATTAATACAGGAATCGAAAAAGAAACGACCTAATGTATTGTCTTGGCACAGGTCAACAAAACCCTATGGAGAAGGAATTTTCTCATGGAATATAGGTCAGTAGGAGATCGGTGTCCATAGCGAAACGCCCAGTTGGTAGACCAAGAATGAGGTGGAAGAATAACATTAACCATGATTTGAGGGAGGTAGATTATAAAGGGAATGATTGGAAAAAACATTAGCTTGGGATAGGGATGTATGCAGAGCTAATGTCCATATGGCAATGAAGCTATGGATTTTGATGGTGCCAATGAGTTAGTTTGTTAGGTCCTATTTAAAGAGAGAAATTACACGCTCAGACCGGGACTTGAACCCGTATTATTTTTCTCTTTAAATATGATTTCCATCATTGAGATATATGAAATGGATAAAAAAAATAGTAAGTTTGGTATTTGAATTCAGCAACTTCTTCCAAATTTTCCTCATTTAACATTAACTGCCCATTTCCATTATATAATGTATTTCTGTGTGTGACCATACATTTAGTTTTGTTGATCAGCCATCATCCCCTTATCGTGTCCTCCTTTCAGAACAAATACGCCTCCAACCATCTCTATCTTCCCATGCTCTGATTCTTTGTAGTTCTTCCCAGTCGTATCCTCTCTCTTGTAGACTTTTCTTCTCTTGGTTAATCCATCTTCCTCTGGTCTACCTCCTTGTATCAAGAGATTTAACAGTCTTTCTGGTTTCTTTCCTTTTCCATTCTTTTTAAATGTCCAAGCTATTGTAATCTATTTTTCTATGTATATTGTTAAT